>CAHIKZ030005409.1:2505000-2573071 GCA_903632075.3 Acanthosepion pharaonis
TATATATATGTGTGAGTGTGTGTGTGTGTGTGTGTGTGTGTGTGTGTATGTATGTATGTGGATGGATGGATGGATGTGTGTGTGTGTGTGTGTGTGCGCGTGCGCACTGAGGATGATGAAGGAAAACAAAGTATAATTGTGATAAGATTATTATTCAATAATTATTAAATAAAGATAGCTATTTATTTTTCATAATTATCAATATATAATGTATCATTTAAACATAATACTCTAGTATAATACTGTTTTGTTTCGTTGAATAGCTTCTTTATGCAATGTCTTTTTCCTACGTCTTTCTTTTTGGATTCCAATCACGTCTCTGTCTCTTGGCAACCTAAAAAAAACTACGAACAACAGCCCGCAACTCAATGTGTTAATCGTGCCGAGAAGTGAATGGCTGCTGCGTTATGAGTTATGAAAGATCCCCTACATGCTTTGGAAACCTGTCTGTAAAAGTATCTTACCCAATGTGCCAAGCAACTTTGGGTGGACTTTTGGATTCATCCGTCACTCGTGGAAAGAATATGAGAACTAAAAGACAAACCAAAAAGTCCAGCATGGCTCTTTCACTGGATAAACAATGATATAACAGGGAACGTACTTGAGGTCGAAAAATCTGCCATAGGAACAAACTCCTGCACAAATAATGAATATTCAGGTCTCCACAACCGGGATAATGCCAATGATGGCTGTACAAATTCTCCAACTAGATCCATAACCATTCATTTAAAGAAAGAAAAGGTGAGAACAAACTCGTTATGATGTCATTCTATGAAGCGTTACATAAACCCAAGAAAAACATATGTCGCCAAACATATGACATTTGGCGAGAAAAGATTGGACAAACAATTAGAAAGTACATTGACGAAAATAAATTAGCCAATGTAAGAAGGTACATCATGAGAAATAAGCGATTGATTCTGGAATTGAAGAAATAAAAAGAAGTGCAACCAGAATTGGTGAATCAATAAAACATGAAAAGGAAACAGAAATGAACATAAAAAATACTAACATCAAACAAACCACAAATCATAATGAAGAAACTGAGATACATACCAATCACTGTCAAGATAATTCTGAAAGTTTAGAATAGTTGGAAAGGCGTGATATTAGTTGCTCACAAGCCTCCAATAAAATACATTGAACCGAATTATTTTACGGCAAACAATAAGAAGGCAAGAAAGAAATCATGGGATATAAAAGTCAGTTACAAAATATTGAAAAATAGAGGAACAAGAACATTTCCCAAAATGAAAATCAACAAAGCATAACCTCAAAAGTATTAAACTCTACAATGCAGCACTCAAATTAAATCTGGGTTAAATAGATCTGCATATAAGTCTCAAATAAGCGGTATATGCATCAGCAATAACAGTAATTAAAAAATTAAACATCAAAGTAAAAAAGGCAATCTCAGGGATATGAATATGACCTTTGAAAAGAAAAATAGAGAAAGAAATTGAACAACTTAAAAATGAATTATCATTACTCGATGAACTGGCAAGAGAAAGAAATGTCAGGATTAGAAAAGACAGAAGAGTCAAAATGAAATACAAAATTTGGAATGAAAATGAAGTCCTATCACTTAAAGGAAACATAAAGCAAAGAAGGCTCAAAGAATCAGACGATATGAAAAAAGATCAAGATTCTACAGACAGAACATAATCTTTCAAACCGATGCGAAGAAATTTTTCAGAGAAATAGGCAAGCAAAAATTGAAGTGACAACCCCCTCCAAACACACACACACACACACACACACACACACACACACACACACACACACACACACACACACATCTCAAATAATGGAAGAGCTTTTACAGTTTCGGGGACAAATATGAGCTTTCCCTAAAGAAGGAGGTTGGATTATACAAAATGTAGAATGGATGAAAAATAAACCAGAAAAAACATGACAGGGAATTACAGAAGAGGATGTTTTATATGCACTGAAAAAAGCACACAATGGAAATTCCCAGGAAAAGATAAAATTTCTTATTTTTAGCTCTATTATATAAATAGAGCAAACAAAAAATTAGCCAAAGAACTTCAAGAAATGGTTAATAATCCTACTAAAATTCCGGAATGGATAACCAAAGGAATTACCCTCCTTCTACTCAAGAATGGTGACACAAATGTCCCATAAGACCAATTGTCCTCTACTTACAAATTGTTGACATCTATTCTGACAAAAAAAATATTCTTTCTTAGAAAAAAAAATGATATACTACCTCTTGAACAATATGGGTGCAAAAGTAACTCTCCGTAAAAAGCAATTACTTATTAATAGGATGATCTTGGAAAAATGCTTCAGTACAAGGAAAAATTCTCAGTACTGCCTGGATAGATTACCGTAAGGCATTCGATAGTGTATCCCATTCCTGGATCTTAAAGTCTTTAAATAAAGCGTGTTCCAATAATTTGGGCCGATTTTAAATGTGAATTAAGTTTGTGTCTAATGATTTTTTCTTTTTTCTTTTTCAGATTTAACAACTTAAGTCTTTAGCAATTACAACCATGGAATGATTAACAAACAAACAACGTGTTAAAGTTATCGAAGCCTATTACGAAAATGGACGTTCAAACAGAATATAAATGAGAAGTTCCCAGGTCACATCATCTCTCGAAACAGCGAACTAAATTGGCCACTACGAAAGTGCGACTTGACGCCTTTACATTTCTTCCTTTGGAGTCATTTCACAAGTAAGTTCTTTGCCAACAAGCCAACAACAATTCCACAGCTGAAGAATGAGATAATAAGGCATATTGGTGAGATCGAGGAGCAACTATGCAAAGACGTCATCAAATATTTTGACATCCGAGTAGGGGTGTGCTGCCAAAGCCTTGGCGGACATTTGGGCGATATTACTTTTCACACATAATTGCCATGACTTAAGTAATATGATCCAATAGAGAAATAAATAAATTTTCACCAATAACACTGATTTATCTATTGCTGACTTTGATCCATTTTAATGAAAAGTCCTACATACATAGGGTATCACCTGTCGTCATCAATTTTATCAAACAAAATATGTCGACATGGAAAACAACACATCATCTCAATCATATAAATGGAATCTGTAAGTCTGATGAAATAAACATCAACAGAGGAATATTTCAAGGTGACTCTTTGTCTCCCTTAATATTTGTATATCAATATGGTTGCAATAACCAGCGAACTTAACAGGACGGTATATGGCTATAAGATATCTCAAAAGAAAATACGTTATCTATTCCACAGGGGTGACTTAAAGTTGTTTACTTGGAATGACAGTGAGCTGGAATGTATCTTGAAAATAGCAAATATGTTTCAGTGATGCCATTGGTTTGGATAAATGTGCTAAAGCCACAATTTTACGTGAATCCCTACAACAAATCTCTATTAGCTTAGATCCTGGGGTAACAATCAAAGATTTAGAGCATCTAGAAGCTTAGAAGTAGCACGTTGTAAATGAGAGTAAAGAAATTCAGCATAAAAATGAAAGAAATAGGACGGAAATATTACTATAGAAAATTGTGAGTGATAATAAGAACTGAATTGAATCCTCAGAATAGAATTATGACCATTAATAACCTTTCCATATAGTTTCAATATCTTGAACTGGAATCTAAATATTAGACGAATGGATTCTAAGACAAGAAAGCTTCTTTCTAAGCATAACATGCATCATGCGAAGACTAATGCAGACCGTCTATAGAAATCCTGTAAAGAAGGTCTTATGCAGCTAGATATGTCATACAAGACTACAAATATTGGTTTACTAACATACATGAGAAAAACAACGGACTGGAAGATACAATTAATCAAACAAGACAAAAACAGAAAGAAAAAATATTCATTTATAAAGGAAGGTTGTAAATACAAATGAGGTTTATATTTAGTAGATTCTGTAGAAAACCAAAACAGAACCCAAAAACCAAGTGTTGCAGTAAAAAATATGAAAAAGAAAGCTAAGCATAAAGCTCTTGAACAGATGAAACAATGATAAGGCAAACATCTGCATGGCCAATATGCGGAATATGCTAATATAGCCGATATTGATAGTTAACACTCAGCAATGTTACGACCATCTGGATATAAAGCTGAAACGGAAGGCTTTCTTTTTGCAGTCCAAAACCGGAGCCTTTTCACTAGGAATTTTCAGGCAAATATCATACATTATGGTGTGAATTCAAAAGTATGTTTGGTGACAAATATCAAGAAACCAGAAACCATCTAATTTCAGGATGTTCTGTACTTTCACCAAATGAATATAAAAATCGTCACGATAGAGTGGGGCAGTATTTACACTTGACAATGTGCAATCACTTTGGAAAAGATGTTAATAAACACTGGTATGAACATCACCCAGCACCGGTTACAGAAATAGAAAACATCACAATTCTGTGTGATAACATTATCTTTAAAGATAGGAAGATTGAATTAAATAGGCCAGACATAATTGTCAAAAATCGAAAAGAAAAAAACTTACTTAGTAACTGATATGACTTGCCCAGCGGACTGTAATATAGCAACCAAAAAATTTGAAAATTTGAAAAACTATCGAAGTATAAATACCTGGAAATTGAAAACAAGAATAGTACCAGTCAGAGTAGGTGCGCTTGGAATGATAAAAAAAGAATACAACAACATATCGAAAAAAAATACTGGAAATACCAACTGAAGAGAAATACAAAAAATTGTCTTGATAAGTAAAGCCCACACACTAAGAAGAATTTTGCCCATGTAACGCTAGTGATGTTATGGGAGTGAATATTAATCATGAAATTGAAATGTAGCCATAACAACACGGCAATACCTGCCTTAGGTCTTCCCGCAAACTTGGTAGGTAGTGTAACCATAGCAGAAATCGAAATATAAGAATAATAATAATAACCAAATTATTAATAATAACAATAAAGACGATAATAATAACAATGATGATAATAACAATAATAATAGCAGTAATAACATTTAACAGCAACAGCAACAACAATAATAATAATAATATATTGGATGTCATTTAGATGTGTACATGAAATAAACTGTAGTGTAAAGGCACTCATGAATGGAAATAATTTTGATACACTCTAATAATGATAATAATAATTATTATAGAGAGATGGTTAGATAGATTTAAGATGTGTTCCTTTAACACATTTTAGAGTAAGGAAAAATAACTTTCATGTAACGTACTATATAATAATATTAAGAAGCCGAAGATAATTGAATCAGACAGTCTTTAGGTATGTACATGGAATAAGCTTTGAAGAGAAGGGCTTTAAAAAACGAAAATACTTTTGATGCTTTAATATTTAGTAAGCTTAATCTACTACAACATCACACGTACAGGATAATCAATAAGTCTTGAGCTTAGTATTAATAAATCTTTTTGGTTGCTCTAAACACTTTGTATACGTATGCATCAATATATGTATATTCTTAATATGTTCTGTGTATTCTTAAAATCTTCATATCTACAGTCGCTCTGACTTCATTTAGAAAGATCTATTATTATAGAGCTTTTACCTTCTCGCTTCATGGCATTATTATATACACTTGGCTCCATCAAAGTAATATACTGCAGAATTCCGTAACATACGATGACAGACATATTGGATAAGCGATTGTACATTGTGTATGGTGAAAAGCTGCTTGATTCAAAATGGCCGTCAGAGATCATGGTGCTGTTGCTATAAGGACAGATGAAGAGATAGACCCGAATGAAAACAGTCCGCCTGTCTGATTCCGGAATCTGATTTAGCATTAATAGAATATTCATACATAGTCTTTCTTTTGTAAGAGAAACATGCGATCTACTGCAAACTTCTGAACCTACTTTGCGTTGTCTCGGGAACTCAGTAAAATAGCAAGTTCTGTCTACGTTGTACTTTTTACATATTTTTCCATTATTTCTCTAAAAAGTTTCTTTGATTCTAGTTCTTAGGAAAACTACTGTATTTCAAATTTATAACGACGGTCGTAGAGTTAAAGATAACATAAACTATTATTGTTATTATTATTGTTATTATTTCATATTTGAAAATTATTAATAATATTACGTATAATAATGTTATTACTATCATCGCCGTCACTGAGAAATGTAACAATCCTATTAAACGTAGCTATTTGTAACCATTGAGTTTTTATATCAGTTTTATTTAGAGGCTTTCATTACAGATCAGTTGCCAAGACGTCTACCTAATAATTAATTATATCCATCTCTAAAGTAGATCCAAGCTTATCATCTCCCTGAAATAGTCCTTAGAAATGTACTTCTGAACTGGCTCATGTTCTCTTTAAACTCAACAATAAATGTCTTGCAACTTCTTGATTTTCTTCTTGTTAGAAATCCTCTTCTGTAGTTCCAGTCTTTAAAAACCCAGGCGAACCTTTTGACGCTAACTTCCTGGAGACACATTATGCTTTCTTTGGTTAAAGTTTTCCGCTGACATGAACTGGAAAGATAATATCCAATCAATTGCTAGGTGTGCTACTAGGAAAATTAGTTCACTGTGCTGTTTTTTTCCAAATCTATTTTACATATTTACAAGTCTATAATTCGTTCATATTTTGAATATTGCTGCCGAATATACTCTGGTTCTCTTGCTATATATTTAGAGATACTTGATAAAATTTTTAAAAATCTGCAATGTCATTTGTCCTTACTTGGCATCTCGACTTCAGTCTCTTTCGTATCACTGCAATGTAGCTTCCTTCTGCCTTTTCTATAAATAATTTCCTCTATGGTACCTTGACTTTATAAATTACTAGTATTAGATTGGCGGGATCTCATCATTTTACGGTTGAAATGGTTAGATGTAACCGTAAGTTCTATGCTAACAGTTTCTTTTCTCGTACTTCTCGTTCATGGAATCTCTTCTGGCTTCTTACTTCCCAGTTAGCTTTGATCCTCAAAAATTTAAATGAATGTCACTTGTTATCTTCTGTCTTCTTAATTCCTTTTCTTTTATAGTTCTCTCTCCTTAATGTTTTTCTTTTCATTATTATTTCACACCTAGTAACCTCCTGCCTCTTAGTGACTTAATTGCCTTACTTGAGGTGAAAAGAATCCTTTGTCATTATAGATTTTAAAAGAACATGAATATACTCAGTTGGTATAAGGTAAAAATTATATATCAGTTTTTTTTTCTTATGGAAACAGAAATTCACTATTTAGTCAACATTATTAGTTTTCATTATCAGAATATCGGAATTATAATTTCGGTTAACAGATCGATTAAAGATCTAACTTTTATTTGTCAATTATTAGCATCTGTAATATCTGCTAGATTTCAATGGAAATCGTCATCAGTCTCAAGACAGAGCGAGCATCTGACCAATTCCCTTCACATATTTAGGTTAAAAGTCAGATAGATATTCATTCATTCTTAGCATGTTTTGAGCTAGTAAACCTGGTGGAGCCTGCCCATCTACAAGTGAAACCACAGCCTATGCCCTCTTGCTTGGTCTCGGACACATTACCATTGATTCCATTACGGGGACTCTATACAATGCTCTACTTGAGTTCATTCTAGGAAGCCTCACCGTCTAGCGATGACGTGTCATCACTGTACTGGTTGCATACATAGCTATTAAACCCAGGTCACCTCAACGTGCGTAATAGTTAGCCTAGCTCGTCTCGCTAGATCAATTACGACTGAATAGTGAATTCGATCGTCACTGGGTGCCTCCTACTTTCGGCTTTGTGCTACATCTAAGATACGCTTACGAAATCACCATAGCTATGGAACATAGTCTATCCTAGAGAAAGCTTCATTCATCCTTTGATAGGTCTTGTTTTTAATCCTGATTAGTGTCTTAACACCCAATTTATTAAAAAAGACTGGGTAGTACTGGGTTACATGGTAATAGTAGCCCTCGTAGAGTGACCTGGAGATCAAGTGACAGCAAACCTCCTCACTACTCCAACATTTATCCCAATATTCTAGTTGATATTAAGAATGTTGTTCTCTGTAGATTTTCAATCTCTTTGCAAGGCAATTCCGAATTTCCCGGCTCTGTTCCATACGTTTTCCCTTCCCAATTATTATTATTATTATTATTATTATTATTATTATTATTATAAATTGTTATAGGTGGTGAAAAGTGGATACTTTAAAACAATATGAACAGGACAAATTCATAAGGTAAGTGAAATAAATTAAAAGAAATAGTACCAAAGGTTGGTCTTCAACAAAATGTTATACAATGTATATGGTTGGACTGGAAGGAACCTGTAAGCTCTTTCCAAGGAATCAAATGATTGCTTTGAATATGTATTTCTCGTAGCTAATCTTTGGTTGGATCCTGTTGTTCCAGGCAGGAACATCTAAAAATGTGTTACTATTGTTATTCTCATCAATGTTTTCCGGGAATACAACATTTTCTTTCAATATTTCGTTGGTAACACCTTTCATTAAATGGCTAATAGCTTTTTCTAAAAAAGTAAGTAAATAATTATCAGCACTTTCACCATAACAGATCTTTAGCTTTGCCACATTGCTTTCTACTCGTGCTAGCTTAGAGCTGTTTCTATTATGGTCAAGTCATCGAAGCTTGCTCTTGATCGCGCCAGTTTTCTTGTTGCTGTTACAATGTAAACATGATCACTTCGTTAGCAGTGTGCACCGAGGAGAAATAAAGAGCAGTAATCTGATTTCTCTGTTCGGAAGATGTGTCAGGGGCTGAAATTCATCGGAAACTTATAAGTTTTAAGTGAGATACTGATATGTCTCTCTCCTCTCTCTTTATCGCTCGCTCTCTCTCTTCTACCCACCTCTCTCTTCATTTCCCTTCCCTATCCCTATCTCTTTCTCCCTCTCTATCTCTTGTTCTTTATCCCTTTCTCTTTAATTTTCTCCCTGTGATCCCCATATCCCTCTCTCTGTCACCTGTCTATCTGCCCTCTCCCTATATTTCTCTTTTGTGAAGAAGGCTACTTGATCAGGCCGAGAAATTTCCAATATTCTCATCCATGCAACGATAGACATTGGATTTTATATATCTGGTTATTTGGAAACGTTAAGAAATGCCATGGCACATATGCGTGTTGTCAGCTTGAGTAAAGAATCCCTTCTAAAAATATCTGATAAAAGCAAATATTCAAAATGAGTCGAGCTAAGAACTTTTCAGAACCACATGGTATAATACAAGTGGCTTTTGTTTGCAATATCTCTTACTTTTTTTCTATTTAAAGTTATCTTTCTTGCACGATGAAAGAGAATAATCCTTTTGATGAAAGGACTGATTGGAGTATTATAATAATTTAGGAATTTTTTCATCTTTGGCGTTATTCTTTATAGAATGAGTAACTTTAGTTTTTTAATGCCATCTCCCTTCAGGACATCACCTTTTTTTATCTATGAATTCTAGAGAAAGTAGTTTCTCGTTGCATTCTGTAGAATTTTAAATTCAGATTTGTTCTTTTCTTAGCTTGGCTGCCAACCAATGTTAAGCTACAATGTTATTTAACTCATATCGAGGAGGAGAAGCGAAGGATGTAAGGCTTTTCTCCAGAGCATTTGTGCGAAAGTAAATGCGACAGACGAAGCCGAATATTGAATTTGGCACACTGATTCCGCTTTCCGTCTCGATGCATATAAGATTCAATAACAAGCTAATGTATCGACTTAAACATAAAATCAATCGTGGTTATACAAAACAATTCTCCTAAGCAGAGTGGGTTATACAAAAAGCCTGAACCTAAAAAATAAAATCAATCGTGGTTATACAAAAAATGATTTCTCTTAAGAAGTGTGGGTTTAATCCCTGTTGTCTGAGGTGCCATCGTATATAAAGTGCCAATGGGAGCTGAAGTAATGTTTGTCTCAGGTCCCATTTAAGTGTTGCTTTCCCAATTTAAACTCTGATCGGCTTTATGCTATATTCCGGTTAGGTGATCGTGTGAATAAAACCCAAGATGAAACCTGGATATATCTACATCGATGAACCGAAACAAATAAATGAATATGGCAACAGAGTGAATATATATAAAGCACATCCTAGTAAACTGCAAAAAATACAAAAATGCGCAACAAATAGTATGATGTACAAAACCTTACTATGCTTTTCAAAAATGATTCTGTTCCTCAAATAATAGGCTACCTGAAAGAAATAGGCTCCTTCTGTCACTTTAGGAAGAAAGTACAATACATTTTATTTTCTATAAACAATATCTTTAAAAAAAAAAAAAAAAGCATACGTTTACACTGGAAATATAAAATTGCGTACAAAACATTTGTAATTGAAGTCATAAAGTTGTGTATAAGATTTCAACATTGAGTGGCCCATGCCTCGGAACAAAATCAACCACTCACCTCATAGTGGTTGATATACCGATTAAATAACCAGCCATTCAATCAATCAACCTATGAATAAATGTTAATTTTTTTTTTTTCGTAAGGGACTCATTTTTAGAAATACATTTTTTTTTTTTTTTGCTTATTTTGAATTTTTGTTTTCTTGTCTTGAGGTCTTTTGTGTGTTTTATTTTATGTTTGTGCTTTCGTTTTTTATGGGGAGTTGTTTCTTTCTTGTTTTTTGGTGTTTTGAGATTTTGTTTTTATTTTTGTGTTTTAGGTTTTTTTGGGTTTTTTTGCGGGGGTTAGAAAACAATGAAAATTGTATTCAGCATAATTCATGCAAAAAGTATTTTCAGATTATTCAAAATAAATCAATATTCTCTACTTAGGCATTTTGTTCTGTCACTCATATCAACTGTATTTTTTCAAACTTTTAACATTAATTTTACTTTCAAGTCAATATTAATAAAATGAAACTGTTCGGTGATGGCCCTCATTGAATTGCTGGGGTTGTAGATGAGAATATTTTTTATTTTCTGAACGAGCTCGGAAAACCTTTAAACGTCTGATCGCTTACAATGTTTCTTAAACTTTGCCACGTCAAAAGACCTTCAGCCCGTTCCTAATATTAAACCTGAAGGACATGGCCATTTTCAATTTTAAAATCGCTATGGTTGGCGGTTCGTTTCACGAAGAGAGCATATCTTTTCATTTCTTATCTCACATTACAAACTGTCTTCCTATCATGGCCTGCTAAATGTATGTTCTCAAATACTTAGTGCATCATATATATATATATATATATATATATATATATATATATATATATATATACGTACCTATCTATATTTTCTTATTTTGATATATATATATATATATATATATATATATATATATATATATATATATATATATATATAATTTGGCCTACACTAAAAAAAATTATCTGTTCAACCATCTCAAGTGTTGTCAAGTTATTTTCATGTTGCATGTGCCCAAAGGGAAAGAAACGCCAATCTTTCAGCAGAGTAGAAACAGGAAACACATCTTATGAACAAACAAGAAAGGAATATGGGGTTTCTAAAATAAAACATTATTTTCAGCCTAATAAACACAGTTCTTTTACTGTCGTTATATCAATTCATTCTTAACTGCTTTATACGTCAAACATTTCTTTCGATCAGGAGTAGACAAACTACTACAGCCAACGGGTCACATCTAGTGGGCATCAATATTTTGTTTCTTTGTAATTTTTATATTTCTCGGAATTATATAATGCTGATTACAAATCAGATTCAATTAAAACATGTCATTAATGTAAAAAACTGATTTTTGGATCGACAAAATATGATCATTAAACACTGTAAACTTCATACTGCAAAATTTGGAAACGACTGAGTTAGATTATAGTGATTTTACTGTGAAAACTGTATAGTGATTTTCTCCAATGTGGCACAAATCCGAAAGTATGGAGCACACAATGAGAATAGAGCTCACTATAGAATAGCTTTGTATATATATATATAATAGCTGGACACTCGTGTTCTAGGATACTCGTCTACTAGGCCAATCCCTATTGTAAACACTCGATCAGGTACATTTGTGTTTTCTCAACACACACAGATCCCACCTCTGGTTTATACTGCAACTATGCCTGAGCAGAACTTAGATATAGTTTCTGTAACACGAGCATGTTACCTAGCGTGATCAACAATTTGAACAAAGCCATCACGCTTAAGCCACGATGACTTGTAGCTTTGTGCTAGCACAGCTATCGACGACGGCCTTCAAGAGTTCTGTCTATCCAATTTCACTCGGGGTACGGTTTTCAAACACTTCCAAAGCTGCCGCACGCTGGGATCGACTTCAGTGTATTCCGATATCCTTTCCCGGGTCTCATATATATATATATATATATATATATATATATATATATATATATATATATATATATATAACAAAGCTCATATTTATTTATCTTACTTATTATAAAACGCAGATTGTGTGAGTGTGTGTGTGTGTGTGTGTGTGTGTGTGTGTGTGTGTGTGTTCGTTTATATATGGGATCGGATTTTCTACATTTTTCAACCGATTTCAACAAAACTTCACTTTTGTTTTGGCAGGTAGTGTTTTTTATTGTCTTGCACACTTTTTCTTTATTTTTACATTCAGAATGCTTTAATAATTCCATTTACAAGACAATTATTTATAATAAAATTCTATTCAATCGATAGACCCTTAATGATTGAAAACAATGTTTTTGTTTGAGTTTGGGTTTGATCAATTTGTAAAAAAAAAAAAATAATAATTAAGACATGCGTGTCCGTCAACCTTAAACAATAATCTTTGTCAATTTTATTTTTCAGTCTTTATGATGGTCGATACTTGATCTATCACTTACTGTTACATCCCCGGGCAACGCCGGGCTCTACTGCTAGTATTTTATATATTTATCGAGTATTGCCACATTCGTTTTCTAGGATTGTGATTGGGTGGGGGGGGGACTGTTTATGTAACTATTTTTGGTGGTCAAAATAATATATATATATGAAATTTGATAAATGTATCGATTATATAAAACAACTAATTCAGAAATTTTAAAAAATTTATGAAAAACTGAATCGAGAGAACTTGTCAATATTATTCAACCAAATATATATGTATATGTGTGTATCAGATAAAGATATAGTTTGTGGGTATCTTATATTTATGGGTTAAAATGCTCAATATTAGGAATTGAGCGCATGGAAACATAAACGTGGTGTGGAAAAATGGACGGTTCAGGTGGGAGGAGTAAGGTGCTTACCTGGGGTGTTCTGGACATTAAAATTTGTTATCTTCTTTTTACTAATTTTTTATACTTACAAGGTCTCGTGACTTGCTATCACGTGATCACCAAAGTTGTTACATAAAGTAGATGTTTTTTCCTCATTTTTTTTTTTTTTTTTTTACTTTTGTTACGACGCAAGTTATCTGACAGAGAAGGTACGCGGAAGTGGATATTTTTCACAATTTAAGGTAACTTTGGTCATTTCCATCGTCGCGGATTTTTTTTTTTTTTTTTGTCTTGGGTCAAGATTTTCTCGATAGTAGACATTGGGCTCAAAACCCAGCAGCGACAGTCTGTTTCATGCTTAAACCCAATCTATTGTGTATATGTGTGTGTGTGTGTGTGTGAGAGAGAGAGAGAGAGAGAGAGAGTGCGTTCGTGCGCGTGTGTGTTATCATCAGTCGAGAAAGTTTGCCGATTGTTCACGAGCACTGAATACAACAGAGAAAACCTCTGCACATTGAACAGATAATTCTGGATGTGAACAAATGAAGAATTCTTTCATACATGGAAAGACTAAGTTAAATGGATTCATTTAAAAGAATTGCGAAGAGATTACATTATGCCTAATAAAAGACGCGGATAATGGAGCATTAAACAGACGCGGCAATCAATCGATAAATAAGTAGAGAGACAGAAATAAACAGACGGGTGAAGGATACACGCAGTAAAATGACCGATGGCGATTAATTCTAGATAATGTTAGATGAATGTTTTTGTACGCGGTTTTGCTGTGGGTTCTCAGCCCGGCCAAGAATGGATTCAGAAATATATTTTGATTTTTGGTCATTTTGTCAGACTTTGGAAAGTGGACCATTGATATAACAATAAAACACCATTTTCTTATTCTTGATATGTTCCTTTCTTTAATAAAGTTTCTCTTTTAGTAGCACTTTTACACAAATACCTTTGAGAATAACATGAAACTATCTTTGTTCCATCCTGCTATGGATTAAATAATAAAATAAACTGGGATCTCTAGCCTTAGGTGCTTCTAGTCTAGGAGAAAGACAACTTTAAATTCAAAACAATGATGCGGTACACCACTCGACAATGTCATGGAAATAGGCAGATAAAGGAAAAAGAATCTGTTTAGTTTCATGCTCTTCTCCGTTTTTTTAAAAAATTGCACTCGTTACAAAATCTTCAAACTCTTTTCTCGGTATCTTTCATACAATTATTTCCCTGCCTTCATTCCACTGTTACTACAACGGTTACTACCCCCAACTCTTGCAGTTTCTCAAACCTTTGTTTTGTTCTTTTACTTTTCTTACTGATGTTAATGTGCATTTATTGATAATGCTTGCAATGTTAACGTCTTGTTTTAACTGATCAACTTTGACATCTTCCAGCTTCCAGATCAGGTGATGTTATATTTTACCGATTTCAATCAAACTAAGTAATCCATCTTGCTACAGTCATATTTATAGCATCTTGCAAACTCAAATGCGTTTATAAGTAAATCTCAGAAATGGGCATGACATTTTAATCTCTGTCAAACATTCCCTCCTTCTCATACAAACCAATCTCTCTGACTTCAAATATCTTTCTGCTACTCCATCCGAGTAATCATCGGACTATCGGCAATACCGTCATCATAGACAACCAATCGCTCCTATGTTTAAATAAGTTACCTTCCTAATATCTCGGTTTGTTAATATTTAACTGCATGTACGGTGTCTCTATTTATTAATATTTTCTATTTTCATTTGTTATACAATTCTCTACATACAAAGTGTGAAAGTACACGCGATACCCTGCCCTCGTCAGCCGCCAAACAGGGAGGGTAACACAGTTTCGGTGGCTAAGGCGGTACCAGCAGCTTCTGTCACCGGACAGGATATTGTTTTTGCATATGTGTCAGTCAATTGCGATTTATGTATATATATATATATATATATATATATATATATATATATATATATATATATATATTTGCATATTTCATTAAAAAACGACAGACAAGATACTACGGTTAAGAATTTTATTTAATTTTTCTTGTGCTCGAACAAGAGCTTTCTTTTGTAGACACAGAATGTGTAGAAATTGTCTAAATGTTCTACAGTTCCGAGCGCTTTCCGCTTTTACTTCTCTGCCATTATCAAGGATGATTTAATGTTTTCTGAGGGTGTGCGATATGGGTATGTTGTTACTGGGTTATAGAGATTGCTTATTTTCCGAACACAATTAGCACATTGTGGCCTAGTTCGAACAAGAAATAAATGATTGCTGCCTAAATACACATTATATATATATATATATATATATATATATATATATATATATATATATATATATATATATATGGGTGCGTTAAGGAGTGGTTAGAACTTTCGCTTTCTGATCATGAGACCAAGAACGATTTGGTCAGGAAGGAAAGTTCTTGATGTTATCGGTCTTGAGGTGGGATCGGTGGACCCCAGACTACGGCACCATTAGGAAAGTGCCAGGAAACAATACCAAGGTTTGACCCAGTTGTGAGTGAAACTGAGTAGATGGAACAGTTGGGGCCGACGATAGCTACGCTGGTACGAAGTCACAAGGGTTTCAGTGTGCTGATGTTGTTCAGATTGTTGATCACACTAGATAACACGCTCTCTCCCAGAAACTGTAACTAAGGTCTGCTCAGCTTACTTGCAGTATAAACCACAGGTTGGCTCTGTGGGTTTTGAACAAAGCCAAATGTCCCTGAGCGAGTGTCTGTAATAGGGATTAACTAGTAGACGGGTATCCTCGAATACGAATAGCCAGCTACTAAAGATTAAAAATTATAAAAATATTATATTTAATATATATATATATATATATATATATATATATATATATATATATATATCAGGTCATCCCATAAGTTCTGTCCGAATTTTGAATAAAGAAATCAAGTGACTAAATGTTAAATTTAATTACAGATTCAATCAACAGTGTATTTTCCCTGATTATCTATGACTTCCTTCCATCTATTAACAAGCTTACTAATTCCATTACTGTAAAATTCTTTTGGCTTTGATTCGAAGAACTCACAAATGTCAGTTTTAACCTCTTCCTGTGGTACAAAAGCTGTTTCTTCCAAATGATTCTGTAAGCTACGAAACAAATGGTAGTCTGGAGGAGCAAGATTGGGAGAATAAGGTGGATGAGGAATTTTCTCCCAACCAAGTTCTTCGATCTTTTATGACGCGATTCTTGCTGTGTGGAGTCGCGCATTGTCCTAATGAAACATCACCTCTTTTCGATTCACTAGAGCAAGTCTTTTTTCCTCAAAACTTGGTTCAAACGCTCTAAATGCTGACAGTATATTTGAGCATTAATTGTTGCATTAGGTGGTAAGAATTCAAAGTGGATTATTCCTTGGCTTTCCCACTAGATTGAAAGAAGAACCTTTTGCCCATGAAGTTCCCTTCTCAGCTGTAGCTGGGGTCCTTCCCCTTTACCTTTTCTACGGCGCTTAACATTTCGATAAAAGATCCATTTTTCGTCGCCAGTCACAAGTCTATCCAAAAAAGCTGAAACAAATTGGCGAGAATGGAGAGAAGAGCAGATGTCAACTCGGGATTTGAGGTTGTTTTCAGACAATACACGAGGCACCCATTTTCCAAGTTTAGGAACTTTTCCAAGTTGTGGAAGATGACGATGAACAGTTGTATGGTTTGAACTGAGAACCACTGCCAATTCCTCAACTGATAAAGCAGGATTTTCTTCAAGGGCTGATTCAAGAAGCTTTTCATCAAACTCAACTGGACGTCCGGTTCGATCTTCATCTTCAAGGGTGAAATCTCCACCTCTGAATTTTGCAAACCATCTTCTGCAAGTTCTTTCATTCACACATTCCTCTCCATAAACTGAGTGAATGTTTCTAGCTGCTTCGGCTGCTGAGTTTCCTTCCTTGAATTCATAAAGCATTATGTGCCTCAAATGATTCTAGGTTACTTCCATGTTAGCAGGATTTTAATCAAACAAAATTTAATTTTATTGTTCTCTGAAATAAAATTTGATTAGTTTAAATGCATCTAAACATAAAAATAATGTTCAGCTCCATTAGACATTATAAAATGCTCTTTAAATTTCGTTCATTTTAACAAAAAGTTAAAATTCGGACGGAACTTATGGGATGAACTGATATATATAAAATATATATTATACCTTGAT
Source organism: Acanthosepion pharaonis (assembly GCA_903632075.3). Classification (NCBI taxonomy): domain Eukaryota; kingdom Metazoa; phylum Mollusca; class Cephalopoda; order Sepiida; family Sepiidae; genus Acanthosepion; species Acanthosepion pharaonis. Next base: position 2,522,263 of record CAHIKZ030005409.1, read on the forward strand.
AAAAATCGCCGTAAAGTTGAAACCAAGGTAGCGGATACGACTATCTCCTGATTTTTAACACACACACACACACACACACACACACACACACACACACATATATATATATATATATATATATTCCCTCATCGTTTGGTATAATTATGTGTTTCATAAAATATTAATATTATAATTTTCAATGTGTGTCGATCGATTCCAGGTAAATGCAATAGAGAGAGATTACCAAACGCTGGTGAATAAATGTATATTTATTAATATTTGATTAAAATTTAAACTTGTTTTGTTATCGGTTTTGTTTTTAACATTGAGCACTGTTTTATTACAACCAGCACTCACTCTGCGCTACTATATATATATATATATATATATATATATATATATATATATATAATTCATGTATATGTTTCCCAATGCTTAAATAGATTCTGTGTTACGTAGACTACTTAGTTTTAGGGAGAAAACGGATAACATGACATGATCAGTTGGAGGCCAATACACTCAAACCCTTGTTTCATTTCTTGTTGTTACAAATATCGACAATTCCACTTATATGGTTGCGTGAGGCATTCTTAGATCAGAGGCTGATGTTCTCAAGAGGTCAACTCCCAGACAAAATAGTCATAATCTAATAACTTGACCAATTCTCTTTCAAATTATCTCAAATTTTGACAGCATGTATAGAAACAACACAAAATTCGATGTTTTACGATTTTTTTGAGGTACAGAAATTCCATTCACCAGAAGAGAAAAGGCTTTTTCTTGGTTGATTTTGTTTAGCGGTATAACATCCTCTATAGGTTATTTAATGCCGAAATCTAGATATTTTAAACGCAATTGTATGTCTTCAACTACAGATAAAGTTTATTGCTGGTCATTCTACTATAAAAAAAAATGTATTCTTATACTTTCCTAGTTTTTTTAGTTTTTTTTTAGCTCACTATTTGCCCATAGCTGAGACCATAACAAGTGCTACTACCCGGGTCAGGGTGGACCTTAGAGCAACACCAATTATGAGATGGTTCCACGATCCTCAGAACCTCAATATCCCAATCAGAGGTCTTGCCAGGTGTAGTTTATCGTCATGTCCATGTCTAAATGTATGTTAGAGCTTGTTCAAAAACAGTAGAACAAAGTTATGCAGCGTAATCTTCTGAGAGAATTCGCTAAAAATGCGAATGCAGATTCGATATATGGCACAAAAGTTGAAAGAGGCAAAAGGAGCACCAGAATCGGAATATATTTTTCAGCGTGTCTGGGAGACATTTCTGCGTAAAACCAGAAAGTTCATAAGAAGAGCAAGTCTGCAAAACTCTATTCCTCCAAAGACAGTTTGGCATGTCGCAAGGAAAATCTTGCGAATGAGAGCCCCTAAAAGTTCGTTCATGCCTTAAAGACAGATGGCAAGCAATTATGTGTCACAGGTGGTGCGCATATTGAAAACTTATCAAAACCTGTGAAACCTTTCTTGGAATCCAAATACCTCTGATTTTCTCATAAATTTTTTATGACAAAGTCTTATTTTGCTCAACAATAAGCCTCTTTAGCATTTCTTAATCATTTCACTCCAAGCAGAGCCGGTATCCAACTAGTACGCATGGGGTCACAGGGAGTGAAAGTGAAAGAAGATGAGTATAGTGAGGATTTGGGAAAGGGCAGAAGATGAACGGGGTTCAAGAAGACAAAAGATAGCGATTGGCGTTGCATTTCAAATTTTAGTTATCAGGAAAGCAAATAAACAGAATGGAGTTCCACAGATGGAAAGTGCGAGAAAAGAAACTGTTGGGGTAGAAATGACGGTTACATTTAACTATTTTCAACAGTAAAAGGGTGGGACATAAATGCTAATCTAATAACACGCTTAAATTCATGTAGTCAAGGCACCACAGTAAAAAGCTCGTCAGAGCGGTTGCCATGAAAATATTAAAAAGAAAAAACAGAGAGAAGCCACATCACGTCGGTGAGAAAGTGACTGAAGTCGATATGCCTGGTCAGGATCGATTATATTACAGATCCTTCTTTGGATTTTGTCAAGAATCTAAAGATGTACAGCAGGAGTACCAAACCAAATATAGTAACAATATTTAATGCACGGACGAATGGTAGATTTGTAAATGTGCAAAATGGATTCTGACAAGAAAAGATTTTCTGGCACGACACAGTAACCCAAATTTCCTTGCAGTACATGCAGCTGTTGATTCAATGTAGTCATTCCACTTCAAGTTGGTGTAAAATGTGAGGCCAAGAAGGTTTAGTATGTTGCTCTCCTGGGGTCAAGCGTCAGACAGGAAAGACTTCTCTCTGGTGGTTAAATGAAAGCGGTTTTGTCTTGGAGGCGCTAAAATCTTATAATATGTAGTTACTGAAATATTTTCATCTCAAATGATATTAAATCTTTTGAAAACACACACACACACACAAAAAACACACACACACATATATATATGCGTGTGTGTGTGTGTGTGTGTGTGTAATGTATATATATATATATATATTATTTATATATGCGCGGTACTTACTGGAAAGCGCTCAGTATCAGTGATAGAGCTTATATTTAGTTGGCTTAATGTTAGTTTGTGACCCTGGGTTTCATGCCCTTTGCGATCGTCAGACAAACTTTGATAATCGCAAAGGGCGTGAAACCCAGGTCACAAACTCATATCAATCCAACTAAATATATATATATATATATATATATATATATATATATATGAATTGTTGGGATCAAATACAGATTAAATATAAATTTAATACGATTGAAAAGATCTTTTTGAATAAGTCATGAAGAAAAAGAAATTCTGTTATTTTTATTTTGTGTTGATTGATCTTCATTGGTTAAGCAGAGTTCACGCACATTTAACTTGTCAAAAAGCCTTTGTGTGTATAAATTATGTATGTAACTGTATCATAATTCTAGTTAGTCTATGCAGGATTCGGTTGATAATGTATATTAGCATAGGTATGTGTTTAGTAGTAGGAGTAGTAGTAGAGTAGTATTAGTGGTAGGCATTATTTATACCTGGTGGTTGTCCTTATGACGTTTTTACGTAAATATCTGTTGTGATTATGGTAGATAAAGATACATTAGATTCTTTAATAGTTAATTAAGTTTGTTGATCTAATATGATGTTTGGTGATTTAACACGTGATTATAGTTGATAAAATATTTATCAGGATTCCATCGAAGTATTTTCAACGTAAAGAATTATATTCTTTTTTAATTGGAGTGGTTTTTGTAAACTCAAAATTACGTCCAGTTTTGTTCCTGCGTATTATGAGCTAATTTAAAGGTTTGTCCCATAAATGCTCGTGGATGCCGGCTTTTAGATTTTGAAATGTCTTGACAATGTAGCGTTTCTACATTGTAAGCAGTTTTTGATAAATTCCGGCATCTGAAATGGTCTTGAATCTATTTTTTCTTCTTGATTAATATTGATTGTCTTACAAGTTATGGAAAAGAATCTAGTGTTGGAGATATTTTATTTATTTTCAAATTTTGTACATAGAATGTTAGAGGGTAGAATTATGAATTCTGTGTTGTTGATGTTAGAGCTACTATCTGCAATGTATTGGATTTGTAAATTTTGTACGTTTATTTTCTAACATTGATGATGAAATGATTTGCGAAGGGAAGAAGTTTAAATATTTTTTCTATCTATTTCTCTACTTCACATATGTATTCTGGGCTGCATATTCTAAATACTCTGAGCTGAAATCCTTTGACTAATCCTAATTTTATTTTCTTTTGACGGTAAAATCTAATTTGCTATTGTTAGGTATTAAATTACTTAAATGCAATGTCAATCGCTATCTACTGTCTACCTGATTAATCTTTTCTCTTTCTGCTCATCATTAATATTTCTGTTCTTAATTCTTCGAAACCCTTTAACCCCTTGTTTTAATGGCATTAATGCCTTCTTTGGGATGATTCCGCTTAATAAAAGGCGAAATAACAGAAATGTGGTTCTACATAAGAATACTGAAAATATGGCCGGAGCATAAGGAAGTTTTAGAGAAAATTGAAAAACTGGACACTTAGAATCATAAAGAAACATTTGAGATTTCTTGAACGCATAACGAGGAAAAAGCTTTGGAGAAGACATCACAGAGCTTATTGAAGGCAAAAAGGTCAGAAGTAAATAACGAATAATCTATGTAACGACCTTGTGTAGATGGATGGTAAGACGGTAACTGTAAAAGTAGTAAAAGGACAAAAATACTTAAAGCTATGAATAATAGGAAATAGTGGAGAGCCATGAAGGCTAAAGAAACATGATACATAAAAGATTCAAACTTTTGGCTTAAGGCTAGACTTGAACTCGACTTACAAAGAAGTTATCATCTTTTTCAATTTCTAAGATAGCAGTTGATTGATCAGCCAGTCATTATCAATCGATTATTAGTCAAACAGATATGAAACATGTAATGCACTCAAACTTACTCATCTACACATCACTTTTTTGTTCTCTATTTAGAATTTCTTTCATATCTTTGTTTTCCGTCTGATTTTCCAGTATATTTATTCTTGAAATTCTGCCATCACCAAAATATGATTTTTATTAAAATATGAGAATTCTCGTGGGGAAAACACCAAATGTTACTTTCGATTCTTTTCTCTTCCATTTTATCAGATTAGAACGACCACCGACATGTCATTCTTTCACGTCTGATTCTTTTTCACTTAATGGTTTATTGAATAAAATTCTATTCTCTAAAGTCATTTCTGCTGACTCTGTGTTTCTTTTGGTCGCTAAAAATTCTTATTTCTCATACAATCATGGCGGCGACGAAGCTTAATTCATATGTATGTATCTGAGTGTTAGATACCTTGAAATTTCTGCTCTCGTATTGAAACATCACGAGTTTTGTCATGTTCAATTTTAATTCCCAAATGTACCAAACTTAATGCTACTGAAACCAGAGAGCTTCTTTTAAATTTCATTACTTTTTCTTATTCTTTTAACTCTTTTTTTGCAACACGATTCTATATTTAAGGAACATATTCCTGATTATTACACGACTGCGCATTTGTAAATAACTAAAAAAAATTCAGGACAACGAAACAACTCGTTATTTTTTTAACAATAGTAAAGTTTGATTTTCTTTTTATATATATATATATATATATATATATATATATATATATATATATAAAATAAGGACTATCATTTTGGTTAAAATGGTTTGCTTTTTTCTAAACAACACAGGTCGAATACCTGTGTTGTTTAGAAAAAGCAAACCATCACTTTTCTGGGCAAAAAAAGGACTCTCATCTGCGCAACGATGGAACTTACTTTTCTTGCAAAATGAGTTCGCTATTATCTTGAGTTATTTGCATTCACTTTCGCGCAAATACCCTTGCGAAAAGTATGAAGGTATCACTTCTCTCTCCCTAGCTATGGGTTAAATTTCACGGCAGATTAAGTTCGGTAGCCATGGTTGGTAACCAGTCTAAGAGAGCAACAACATTGAATTCAAAACTCAGCTACCAGAAGCTGGTTCGAGAAGAGGTGCAGATACTATATCCGTAAAACAAAAAGACGATAGATTATCAATAATCCCTTGATAATCCAGAATGTTGTTGACATCAACGGGCATTGGGCATAAGGAAAATTTCAATGTCAATGAAATAATGTTTCTAGAAAATCGTATTCTTCTTTTGTAAAATCTTTTCACAGGAATAAATTATGTACCAATTATTAACAGTGTTTTTTTTCTTTTACGTTGACGATAATGAAGAATTTTGAAACGAAACAAAATTTAATGATATGCTTGAATGTGGAGAATTTAATTAATTCTATAAAGAAAAACATATTTATTAAAAAGAGACGGAAATGAACATAGAGAAATGATCGAATCGACATAAAAGGCAATTCAAAAACCAAATATATATTAATGAAAAAAATACAAGAAAATAAAATAGAAATATATGACCGGTTAAGAAATCCCCATATATTAATAATGTATCATGATATGTATTTATATTATGAGTTGATCGAATTGAGACCCAGCAACCATTACACAAACAAAGTTATTAAAAACAGTCTCTAAAACTTTCAGATGAAAATCTGTATGCAAATGTCTCAATACACCGAGCATTACCTTTATGGTAGGCCAAATCGCATTGCCAATTATTAATATGATGTTCATAGATTGCAGACCCGAATGAACGAGTGCAAATTTTCAAGTTGACCTTTACAAATGCATGCTGAGAATTTCTCATCTCCAATAATTGGGTGGTCAGTCTCACACGTAATAATATTGATTCGAAATAGAGGAAAACTTTTATGCGCGTGGAGGTTGTAAGGAACGGTTATCAGAATTGATTGGACACCATTTTTGCCTTAAAATTACTGGATCAGTCAATACGATTTATTAAGTGAATTTTCACTTAATGAGCGAACTAACTTTTTGGTCAACCCAATATTTGTAAATGGAAATTTGGAAAGTCTAATAAGAACACCTGGTTATTTGTAGCATAGCACCAATTTCTCATAACAATTGGCAATAAAACAATCAATGTCTAAAAATGCTAATATATAACAAAATCTGTTTGAATGAAGATGTCTTGTCATTTCTCTCATCTTTATTCATAACTTTCTTATTCGTGTCTGACAATGTTGGAATATCTTTTGTAATTTAAAAGTTAACAAGTTTATTTCGTAAACCAAGTGCAATGGTTTTGATCCTCACTTTAACAACCGTTAAGCTAAGCTCAAAAATTGAGACGGAAGGATTAAGCATCAACAAGACAGAATGCGTGGTAGCTAGCAAAACGATGAGCCCAAAATGCAAATTAAAATCGATGCCAAAATCAAACAAGTAAAAAATTTATATATCTGTAAAGTGTTTTAACAGAGCACTGAACGTGCGATACTGAAATCCGGTGGAGGATGGGATAGTGCAAGATGCCTTCCAAAAGCTAAGCAAAATACTAAGAAACAGGAAAACTTCGTTAGAAACAAAGAAAAGAGTACTGAACTGTTATATGATATCTATCATCTTATATAGCAGTGGATGATGGACAATCTCCTCAAATTGAAATATGGTTGAGAATTCTGAGGATACCATGGACCGAATATGTGAGCAATGACGATGTTTTAGAGAAATGGAAACAAAAAGGACAATTATATTTAACACGAGGGAGAGACAGATGAAATTTCTGGGGCACATAATGAGAAAAGAAGACTTCAAAAATCTGATACTCACAAGACAGACTGAAGTCAAGATGGACACAAAAAACAACGCATAATATACTTAGTGGACTACTAAGTGAGTAAATGGATGGCGGAACAGAGAGTCCACCATTAATTTATATATATATATATATATATATATATATATATATGTATGTATATAGCGGGGGGAGTGGAAGAGGGAGAGAGCGACTACTACTAATAATAATAATAATAATAAATATACAGAAAAAATGTATATTTGTTAGTAGTATAAATTTTAGCTCTATTATACGTCGAGCACTGTTTTATTACAACCAGCACTCAATGTCCGCTCATCTATCTATCTATCTATCTATCTATCTATCTATCTATCTATCTATCTACAGTGAGCGCAATCCTAACCTGGCTCTCTATATTGGCCCCGTGCCACCTAAATAAATAACAGTAACTAGTGCTTGGTTGGATAAATAGTTGTGCCTTTTCCAGTGGCCATATTTCATGTCTCAGTTAAAGCTAGAATTATGAATATTGATTTTCCTCCTTAATAGCACTGAATTATTTCTTATATCATTTCTAATTAAACAATATATAATTTGTATAGAGGATCGAAATTATGACACTGTTTTTTTCATCTTCCTTATGCGAAAAAGTTATTTAGCATTCTTATTTCGACATCAAGAAAAAGTATCAACACAATTATCACAATTGGTATTCTTTGCATTATTATTATTATTAAGAGAGATTGACGTAGACACTGGCAAAAAAACTAGCAATATCGGTATGAAAAGAAGCAGAATATTGGTACTTCACTACTGTTAGAATATTCTTTGAGGTTGAATTTTATATGTGATGCGAAGTACCAATATTCTACTTCTTTTTGCACCGATATTGCTAGTTTTGGTGCTTGTGTCTACGTCAATCTCTCTTCGAATTTTGGTGACAAAATATTTTGCCAGGAGTTGGATGGAAGTTGTGTGGTTGACCTGCGCAATGATTTAGAATTTAGCAGCGCTTGCCTTATTTAGTTTTGAAGTCATTTCCTTCAGAGATGAATATATATTTTTTGTTGTTGTTGTTGTTGTTGGTATCATGAGATGGACATATCCCTGGAGATGATCAATAACCCGATGCACTTAATATTTGGTTGTCATCCGAGACACGCAAGATGGATGATACTCTGTCACATTGCTTACTTTATTCATGCGCTGAGACACGCATAAATAAATACGAAAGAATGTTGAAAAGTTCCCAGCTCAACCAAGTCTGATATTTGGTCATTTGTTCACATTTTGTAAAGTTGGTCATGTAGGAAAATTTTCAAATTTTACAGTTTTTTTATGAATTTTAAAAATATAAATTAAGAGGAAAAATTTCAATGATTCTTTTTAAAATAGTGAAAAAAAATTTATTTGAGATGAGAAAAATCCTTTTTTCCTTGAGATGCCATTCAAATCTTTATAAATGTTTTATATTATGATCTCGTATTTTTCTTTTAAAATAAAAAAAAACGAATCGTTTATTTAAATTAATACATGCTAACCATTACACTATGTCGAGGTGCACCTTCCCTAGGTAGGTTATGTGTTGTTTTCCTTTGTCCTTCTTACCTTCAAACTATCCTATAAGGATCAAATTTCCAAAACCTTCTTTCCTCATTATGTACACTTTTCTTTGTTTCTAACGAAATGTTCCTGTTTCTCACATAAGATTTTAGAGACAGCGACAAATTCAAAAATGAAAGCAACGCTTATTTTGTTCTTTGATAATTGACTCAGTTCTTTCATTCATTTTCGAATTAATATTGACTATTATACAGGAAAATAAATTGAGTGGGATGATAAAAATTAAACAGCTCATCTTCAGGACATTGGCGATTATGGTTCTCCAAAATTTCCTTTTCTTTTGTAGCGCTTAATAATTTGTGCATCGTTCATATCTCTACTAAACCCTGATCAACCATCCATATACAGAAACTCACTAGGTAAGCTATGGTGATTTTTAGCTTTGGTAGGTCACAAGGTTGGGACACCCAGTTAGAATCGAACTCACTCCTCAGTCGTTAGTGATATAGCGAGACAAGCTTGCTAACCATTACACCAAGCATAGATTTTTTACGAGGTTTATAAATGTAAAGGAAGAGAAATCTTTTGAATGATTCTTTTTAAATCATAGAAAATTGAAAGTGAGAGAATTTGTTATTTGAGATAAGAAAATCTTTTTCCCTTGAGGTGTCCTTCAAATCTTTATAGGTGTTTTATATTAAGGTCTCGTATTTTTTTTCTTTTAAAATATAAAAAAAGTATATATATATATATATATATATATATATATATATATATATATATATATATTTATATATATATATATATATATATATATATATATATATATATATATATATATATATATATATATATATATATATATATATATATATATAAATTGATTGATTATCTTGTCTCTAGACTGCACTTTGCAAAAAAAAGCATAGTCTTCAAGTTTCTCTTTGTTTCTTTATTCACGCTTGTTTGTTTTGACATATTTTTTATTCGCAGACATTTGTTCATTAAAACGTTATAGTGATATTTTTATTCTACTTAAAACGACACATTTATGAAAAAAGCACTGAAAATCGAAATTCCCATCCATAGTGAAAATCGAAATCAATCGTTAATTCTTGCACAACCAGTAGATCTTCAGATTCGTCATATTTTTATAAATATTCTTGTTCATTTCGTCTTTTCTTTCATGTCTTTTATTTCATCGTAAGTTTTTGTCTTTTGGGGTTTTTTTACGGTAAATTTCACCCTGCACAAGACCGTTAGAACGTAGTTTGTACGGATAGGAGAGGAAGGTAACAGTTAACCTAGACTTGAACAAATTAAAATTTTAGTGATCGGGGAAATATCCTCTTGGGAGTCGGTTCCACAGAGCAGTGCTTCACGGGAAGAAGCCTCTCGAGTGGAACTTACTTCTCACTGATGGAATACGGAGGGAATGTGGGTGGTTTGCTACAATGTGTATGGTATGGCGGTGTTATACTGGAGCACACCTATTCTATTGTTAATAGACTCTCTCACCTATAAGTAGTAGTAGTAGCTGTCGTTGAGGGGCTCAGTAAGTTGGTGAGTCAGTCGATGCCAGACGAACGTTAGTCGGATATTAAAGTATCAGCCACCACAACTAGATTGCTGCGTCATTAACTATTATATCAAGTTCCTAACGTTTTGTACGTCGAATCTTTTTAAGACCGACTTAGTGAAATACAAGCCTCCACTTTGAAAACTACTCTATAACAGACGGGTCATAGAGAAACCAAGGAATGTCATTTTTCTGAGCACTTTCCGTGAACGTAGCGATGGGACAGCGAGAAGCTTGTCACCTGGAAAACAATTCGTCACCCTCAAGGATTCGGAGATGATCTTAGACTCTATTGTGTTTGGCGAGAGTGGTATGGGCAGCTCCTGCCCAAATATGACAACAGTACTTCATTTTTGATCTGATTTGGAGGACAACAAGTTGAGTTAGGTACTTGCTGGAGCGGCACAAGCAGCCGACCATTTTTACCTGCATTTTGACCGTTGGCTCGTAGGTACTTCAACTCAGGAGTGAATTTAAGGCCCGAGTTACGTTTATCGTAACTGGCGGTAGTTTGGTGTCCGATAAATTTGAACTTTTACTTTAAAATTTCAGAATTGAAAACACAAAAGAAACAGTCAGTCGTTCTATACAATGTTTTTGTCCAGAATCTCTCTGAAACTTTTATGTCTACCATTCGTCCATGCATTGAATATCGGTGCCATATCTAGTCTGGTGCTTTTGCTCTGTATTTAGAGGTTGTTGATAAAATATAAAAAAAGAATCTACAATTTGATTGGTCCTGACGAAGCACCTCGGTTTCAGTCTCTTTCCTAGCGTTGTAACGTCGTTCCCCTGCGCTTTTTTATAAATATTTTCCTGATAATTGTTCGAATGAGCTTCCCGTTTTGTTACATAGACTTTACAAATTTAAGTGTAGTACTAGATTGGCAGTTAGGTCTAAAAAGTTAGGTTTAAAAGTTAATAATTTCTAGATGTAACCATCTCTCACACTTTAAAAATTTAAGTGCAATCTCAATCGTCATCTCTGTCGCTATAATTCCTGTTCTTTTATTGACCTTTCTCTGCTTTTCTTCTACTCTTAATCTTTTACACTCGGTAACCCCTCATCTTAGTGGATTTATCGCCTTTCTTGGGGTGAAATGATTTTTAAAAAGTGTGTGTTATCATAAGTATAGGAAGAAATATGCGCATAAATCTAACGTCGACCGACAAACGAAAATATCGACTTCTTTTCGAATGCTGGGGCATTGCTAATGTAAACTGATGCATTCTTCATGAAAAGCATCAAACCACAACACAAAAAATCATTGCATTGTAGCAAATGTATTTTTGCAGTTTATAAATCTCCATACTGAATCTTTTTTCATGCTCACATCTAAACCCTATCTATAATTCCACCATATTAACTAATGTTACATACAGTAACGCACATACATAAATATTAGCCAAATGAAATAGTAAAAAGTGCAGAATATAGATATATATATATATAATGTGTGTATGTATGGATTCTGTTTTTCATTAACGGTTTTTTCAGTTGGGCTTGCAATCCGTGAATTTCTTAGGGCGTCGAAGGGGCTCGTCGACTCTCTTTGAATTCGGAACGTCATAAATTATACTTACTTTTATTTAACAAGTCGAATACACGTGAAGCCTGATTAACCAACGAAAATCAAACACAAAATAAAAATGCCAGAATTTCTTCTTTCTTTTTCTCCATACCTCATTCACTGATAAAGCTTTAATAAAAATAAAATAGGTTAGATTGATAAACGTTTACTATTTCTTCTTTATTTTATCATTCCGTCGGATTCCGATCCATATTTCATTTGTATTTGATCTTGTCAAATTCAACCAGCAAGTTTATTTTTTTTATTTTTTCCAATTTCCAATATTATATATCGGAAGTTAAATCCTGAATAAACAGTCCAAAGTTCTTGTTTTTTTTTTCTGTTTTGTCCAAGTATTTTCAGTTATCTCAGACATTATTAAGAACCGGGCATTATCAGTTTTAACTGAATCGTGGTGTTTCCACATCGCTGGAATTGGAATCAGTTCAATATGACGTCATATATAAATGTTAAATGGAAAAGCATGAATTGAATATTTATGGGTTTGTTTTTATTTTTTTCATTTAAATAAATACATATTGAAAGTTCTATGATCCACGAGTTGCCTACAATTAATACATCGTCATTGGTATGACGATAAACTACATCCGGCAGCAAGGCCACTGATCGAGAGATTGGTAGTTTCAAAGAACGTAGAAACACCTCTTAATTGCTGTTGTTCTAAGTTTCACTATGAAACAGGGTGGTAATATCTGTTAGGGTCCCATCTATGGTAAAATAGAGAACTCCCCCCACCAAAAAAACATTATGAAAGTATAAGAATACACTATTTATAGTAAAATTACCAACAATACATTTTTAAATCAAAATTACAAGCAATACATTGTGTAATAGAATAATCAACAATACATTTTAGAAGTCATAAAATTGTACTCCAAAATTTTACATTTCGGTAGAAATAACCTGTAGAGATTGATATGCCACTAAACAAAATCAGCCAACCAACAATTAATATAATCGGACTATTTCTGTTTATTACCTGTTCTTGGGAAATTAAAACAATACGGAATACGAAAAATTTTAATAAACGGATTTATGAATAAAGGAATATAAAACGAAGCTGAAATTAGTACAAAAAATGCCTAATTTCTAAAATGATAAATTTAAAGAAAAAGATCAAACATTGGCCGCGTTTAATACGATTCACGGTTCATCTGGCTAATATAGATGTGATATATTGTTCGCAAATAAGATTCGTAGAATTCCAAAGAAGATATGTGTATACATTAAGATAGTTAAATTAAACATTTTGTGCTTCCGTGGCTGAATTGTTAAAAGACAGGTTTTGTCCATAGAAGCGCTTTTTGTGAGGGAAAAAACGATAAAGTTTCGGTTACTGTCGGAGGCACAATCTTTCCTTAGTAGGATTTTTCAATCTGGGCCGTGGACGATCATGGTTCTCCATAATTTCATAGCCTTTGTAGGGATGAATAAAGTTTTTCTTTTCGCTATCATTCTGGGTATGACTATAAACTACATACAACAACAAAGCCTCTGAACAGTCTAGTAGTAGCACCTGTTAGGGTCCCAAATATGGACAAATACTGAAATCCTAAACAACAATCAACAGTATATTTTTATAACAAAATGGCCCTCAATACAGTTTTATAGTTCTGTCTTCTTACAATTAATGTTTCGCTCTTTCTTTTCGTTTCCCTTTACTAATTTCTGTAAGAATTATTTCGGTTTCCTTTCTGTTTGATATCAACACTGTGCTATAAGCATATCTTGTGTTGTTAAGATTGTAGACGCCAATAATGAATCCGGTTAGGACTTCTAATTCTCTTAAGATTGATTCACTGTAAAGTTTGAATAAGTCTAGTGAGAAGATACCTCCTTGTCTTACGCTCCTTTCTATTTCTGTCTATTTACTAAATGCTTTTTACATTTGCGCGTGAAGGGGTTCGATACCAGTATAAATTGTGGATTGGTTTAATATACTTCCGAAATAAACCAAGCTTACTTAGCATTTTATCAGTTCATTGTGATGCACTTTATCAAACGCTTTTGCATAATCTATAAAACATACCTCCTTGCATTTGCATTGCTCTTTTTTATATCATTATGAGCATAAATATTGCATTTCTTAGTCCAGGAACTGGAGTAAGGAATGCAATATTTTGGCAATGTGCAATATTTTTGTCCTATTTCAGATCTAATTTTGCTATGCGCTCTATTCATCCGAATTCGTATGATAAGTTTTGATTGTCCGATGGAGTCCCTCCATTAGGAAGAGACAGCTACGAGCATTTCTTATCGGCATAGAGATCAAGAGATAAAAAAAAATGACCACCAACAGCCGAAAACTTTTAGCTGGATCATCGATAAATAACATACAGAGACCATTATAAAATCTTGTACAATAAAGATTTTATTAAAAAAAGCAAAACAAAAATACTTTTGATATAAACTAATATTTGGGTTCTTTTCGCGTAATAAGAATTCTTTCATTAAATTATCAAGGGATCCTGATATTTTTTTACTGCACCAATCTTGGTGTTCTTTTCTGTACACGAGAAGCAATTTGTGTTATTTGTAATTTAGCAATCAAATTAGGAATCATTACGAAACTCTTGTTCGTTGAGAGTAAAGTTTAGCAGAAGTAGAACTCTCCTGTAACAGAAGAAGATATTATTAAATGAAAAATTACTGTGATAGCCATATCTCTGGCCTTTTCACTGATGTAGTCAGATTGTGCAGTAATTGCTTTCAGTGACTCTGTTTATAGCACATACATCGATAGACAGATAGATAAAGAGACAGTCGCACAAAGAAGCACGTAGGAAATTCAATATCCGCAGCCTAATAATGAAAAAAGCATTTAGTTTACCCACGTTTATTAGTCATCCTAATCTCCTTTCTTGTCAATGCACTTAATTCAGTAGCAAATATTAGTAATATATGCATTTTATCAGATCTAAGTGCAAAATAGAACAACAGATTAGGTTACAGACAGTGATCCAGTCCCGTATATATATATATATATATATATATATATATATATATATATATACACATATAATTGCGCATTTAAGAAGCAATCCTTCTTTTATACATGTTTCATTAAAAACGGCTGATAAGCTAATGTGGTTAAGTTTTTTATTTAATTTTTCTGAGTTTTTATAATTTTCTTCTTTTATAAAATCAACCTTGATAATTGCTAAAAGTATAGCCGAAATCGATTGGATATACAAAATAATTTATAAATAAGTTACGTCAAGAAAACAAAATTATATGACAATAAAAATTAAACAAAAACTAAATACATTGTCAGTCATTGTTAATGAAACTTATATACTTATATATTTTTAGTGGATATCCATATTTGAGTAGACGCTGCATTTATTTATTAAACAGTTTATTTATTTCCGAACTAGCAGCATGGCCCGGCGTTGCCCGTGCTTGATTCAAAAATCGTACGACTCATACAGCAATCGCTATCACTTGACTTAAAATATTTTTGCCCTTCCTTGCCTTTAAAGGAGTGTCCTTGCCGTGCTGATGTTGCTACATGCCTTACTTCTTGCCTATCTCACACTGCGAATTTTTTCGAAGCTCTATGCTAAACATTAAATCTGTTACGAAAAAAGAACTAAACAAAATGAACACAAAACGATCAGCTTCAAAAAAGGACTCGTAACTGGAAAAACCGAATGAAAAAAGAATGTTAACAACAAATACTTTTTCACACCCAACCCAGTTCTACGGAATCAGAATCAACGTTGAGTTTAAGCAAGCGAGTGAGTCAATTGTTGTAAAGTGCCATGCAGATTTAATTTTTTCCCACTTGTGACAAATGCAGCTATCGATTTTTTTGCATGCTAGTTAACATTTGTGTCAGTCAGCTGTTGACTCTCACGCTGGACAATAGAATCTTCCTGCCTATTCGTGACAGCCAGCTATAGTCTCTAACTCAGGCCAGTACAAAATGGCCACAAACTACATGAAAACTGCCGTAGAAGCATGAAAACATCGATTATTTCCACTATCGATGAGAGTTGGGAAATGCAACGTCGGATTTGACCTTCCCGGTAACTTGGAGCATGTGCAAGTAAATTTTGGCTCAAATCCGTCGAAAATTGTGGCCGGGCATTCGTTACACACACACACACACACACACACACACACACACACACACACACACACACACACACATCCTGCCTTTTATAGATAGAGATTTTTGTCTACGGGCCCGAAAAATAAAATTCGATTAATAAATAAAAATCCATCAATTCTTTAGAAATATAAATACATATATACACACACACATATATTTTATATACATATTTAATAAATATTCTAACGCTGCTGCTGCTGGAAATTATTTCCCAGCACTCGTCTCCCTCTTTATCTATATATCCGTCTGTCTGTGTGTCTCTATATCGAATTATAGCTAGTTAGTTATCCATTTCTGTTCATATCTATCTATCTATCTATCTATCTATCTATCTATCTATCTATCTATCTATCTATCTAGCCAGGTCTGTTCATTTTCTATCTATCTATCTATCTATCTATCTATCTATCTATCTAGCCAGGTCTGTTCATTTTCTATCTATCTATCTATCTATCTATCTATCTATCTATCTATCTAGCCAGGTCTGTTCATTTTCTATCTATCTATCTATCTATCTATCTATCTATCTATCTATCTATCTATCTATCTATCTAGCCAGGTCTGTTCATTTTCTATCTATCTATCTATCTATCTATCTATCTATCTATCTATCTATCTATCTATCTATCTATCCAGGTCTGTTCATTTTTCTATCTATCTATCTATCTATCTATCTATCTATCTATCTATCTATCTATCTATCTATCTTGGTCTTTTCAAATGTACCTATGAAATTCCATTCTATAATTTTTTATCTTCCCTAATTTGAACTCTTTGTATTCGTTTTTTTTATTCGCTAATTTTTAATTTTACTTGACATTTATGTCATTTGCTCATCAAATTTTGAAAGTGCCTGAATTTACTTTTTTCCACTGACAGTGAAAAGTTGCGGTCTTATGAGAAATTTATCAAATTCCCATTAATTAAACCTTTCTTTCGATGAGATTAATTTAACTTATTTTATAATAATTGACGAGGCTTCGATTCCATTAGATTTTCTTCGTCCTTTTCTGTCTGTCTGTCTGTCTCCCTCTAGCTCTCTCTCTCTCTCTCTTTCTCTCTGTATTCTTCTTCTTACATGTTTATCTATCTATCTATCTATCTATCTATCTATCTATCTATCTATCTCAGTCTTTTCACTCTTCGTTTTCCCTTTCCTTCTTTACGTTAATTCCACTCTACGTCGTCCCTTTTAGGCCTTTTTTTTCACCTCTTTTCTTACCCATCTTCTCCTTAAATTTGTGTAGTCATTCTTTTTCCTGCCTCTTTCACTTTTATGCTCAAACGAAGTATTGAAGACACCCCCAACCGAACCGTGGCGAATCGAGTTTTATGATATCATAATGACGCCATTAGAGGTCAGTGGCGATCGCGCCATTTCGGTAAAAGATTTTAAATGACCTTTCAGATGAGTTGATATTCAATATCTAATTATTATCTAAGACACAATATTGTTTCCGCTATAAAATTTTCATTTTTATTCACGATAAAGTTTAGTAAATTTTATTTTATTATGTCGTTTTCAGTTGATTATATATATATATATATATATATATATATATATATATGAGGAAATAGTGAAAAGTTCTCGTCCTGAGAAAGAAGGGATTTAAAAAAATTCTGATTTTTTGATAATTGGTTTAGAATATGTGAAGAAGGTCGCGACCAAATATTGCAGTACCCAGTACATAGGAGAAACATCAAAGAATCTAACTAAAATATTATATGAACACAAAAGGACATTTTACAAAAGAATACAGCAAAATGTTTTAGTTACTCACCGGAAGGAGACTGGTCACAATTTTCATATATATATATATATATATATATATATATATATATATATATCAGTAAAATTGTTGCTCCCGGGGCAGTTGCCCCCATTAAGAAAAAATTAAGAGAAAGCACAATTTTGGCGGTGGGGATAAATATTAATAAAACTAATTAGGGTTTTATTTTCATGTTTTATCTGTTATCTGATAAAAAGAATTATAAATAATAAAGGCATAAGAAAAATTACCCAATAATAAGATTTATATTTTTATATCATTTCTAATTATACTACTAAAATTGCGATTTGTGAGCTATACATAAATACAATAATTACTAATTATATAATTAGTAACTGTCTGGTTCAAATAATGTTTATAAAAAGAATAAATAATAATTACAATAATTCATTTTTACATTTCATGTTATCCAATTAGAATTATCCAATAATAAGAATTACATTTTTTATATCACTATCATTATACAACTCAAATTGAAAATTATACGCTATGCATCTCAAAAGGTCCAACACAGGACGCTTCTCGAAGTCTTGTTGGCTATTCTGACTGTCATGTTTTTGATAACGTTTCCGCTTAAGCGGTGTTGGATATCCTGCAAGAATCTGATTGATGGTGGCACCATTCAGTGCCTACTCCTTCTTCAACACTTCAAGGAATTTCCATATATTCTGATGGAAGGAAGTAATGTTAGTGCTTGCATGTGGTCTTGCCATCATTCCAAATAGTTGTTTCTAGCATCTTATTGCACATCAAATATGTCTGCCAGTAGTGCTTAGGCACCTTCTGGTATGGACGACAACTGTTTGGGTAATGATTTGCTGTGCGGTCTCTTTGGGCTTTCCTCTATTTCCTGTCGTACAAACAGGACTTCCGGGTGGTGTCTGTCTGCAGCATAGGTGTGGTCATTTAAATAACCAACTACTTCGTTTTCACAAACTGTAACTATGGTTATGCCGACATTTCTCACATTCATAAGAACTATTTGTCAGTTCCTTTCTACTTCATGTAGCCAGCCTAAATAAGCTTCCATTTGCCACGTTCACTTTAGACGAGCTCCATGATAGAGGTGATATAAAATGTTTTATAATACTTCTTATAGAAGCACTCTGATCCGTTCAAACACTGAACTCCGACTGGGAATTGTCTTCTCCCCAATCCTGCCAGTTTGTCAGGTCAGGTCAGGTCAGGTCAGGATAGTGCCATAAACTTTAAAATGACTTTTGGAAAGTTATCTTTGTCATGGGAGTAAAAGCAAAACTTTTAAAAAAATTTACCCTTTCCGATGGCAGTTGTCTTATGGGGGCAATTGTGCATGCATCAGTCGTCCTATGGGGGTAATTGTCCATGTGGCAATTATCAGGAGAAAATTCTCCATTGGACAGCTTTTCTATGACTATATATATATATATATATATATATATATATATATATATATATATGTATGTATGTATGTATGTATGTATGTATAAATAAAAAGAAAGAACAGTAAGATATATAATCCGGTGTTCTTATAGATATTTTATTTTTACAAAATAGTGCTCAATGTAAATTTACAGAGCATTAATATTATAAATTGATTTATTTAAAATATGATTTTTTTCGCTACACAGTTATAATCATGTTTCAAAAATGGAAGCTAAAAGCTACGAATTTAATTTTCTAATTAAATTAAATACATTAGTTCCATTTCATCCTAAATCGAATTTTGGAGTAACTTTTAAAATTTCTGGGTTTTAAAGACACAGCTAAAATCATAATACACGTTTCCAAGGTTACAGATAAATCTACTTCAACTGGACAAGGGGTGTCTGAGTGTTCATTATGTCTGTATTATTGTATCCGTTATTAGTTACGTTTTGGTAGGGGATAGGGATGTATTTTTCAATGAAATCTGACATCCGTTGAATGCATGTCGTCTGGATTTTTTTTTAAAATTTATTGTTAACGGCAAAAGATTTGGGGGGGTGTTTAGGTTAGAATACGTTTTATTTAACTACGATTTGAAATATTTTAATTTTTAATTTTTATTATACTATATTTTTTAAGGACAATTAAATGGATTAGAATCCCTTACAGTATGTAGAATTATTTTACATCAAGTGTAAGTATGTATATTAAGTTACAATTTTTTTTTGTATTTAAATATTATTTAAGTAAAATTTATTACAATGACGGCAAAAATAGTTACTTAATTTCACTGATTTAGTAAACTTTTATTTTTTATATAAACCTAGTAATATATTGTTTCTCATGTAAGGACATGGGTCATTCAAAAGCTTAAATCTGGCATTTCATATTAATTTTATTTTACTGTAGGTGTTTTATTGGATTCTTTTAAGTGCGTGTAGTACTAAGTAAAAGAAGTTTAGGTTAGAATTCATTTTATTTAACTACAATTTTAATTACACCTTTAAAATATTTTCATTTTCTTTAACTACAATTTTAAAAGATGTTTAGGTTAGAATTCGTTTTAACTACAATTTTAAATACAACTTTAAAAAATGTTCACTGTTATTTTAATAGATTTTTTTCCATAAAGAAAAAACAAGTAAATGTAATAGAATTACTTACAGTATACAAAATTATTTTTCATGTTAAATATAAGTATGTATATTACCTGATCGCACCTTTTTAAATTTATTTTTATTTTTAAATTTTTAAATATTATTTAAGGAAAATTTTTGACAATGACGGCATAAAATAGCTATTTCATTTCTCTGATTCAGTAATTTTTTATTTTTTTATAAACTTAGTAATATATAGTTTCTCATGTATGCACAAAAAACATGGGTCGTTTAATGACCTACATATTCTAGCTTTTCTTATTAACTTCCATTTTACTGTAGGTGTTTTATTTGATTCTTTTAGATGCCAGAAGTATTTTGAGAGAGATGTTTTATTTTTATATTTATTTATCCTAAATGAACTTTGATGTTGGTTGAATCTTTTTTGAACTCATGGCTAGTGCAACCTATATATATATTTATGTTTTCAGGACTTTCAATCGAAGAGATATTGCATTGGTATACTAATGATTCAGTGCGACATTTATTTTGTAGAGGGCAATTATGAGGGTTTCTACAGTTACCTAGTTTTTGTTTATTTTCATCAGTTTTTATCTTTATTTCTCCATTGTCTAATTTTTTGTTTTTTTGTTTTTGGTATAAGTGTTTATTTAAGATATTAGCATTATGGTTCTTAATAATTTTTTCTAAGTTTTCTGTATGACCCATTTTAGCCCAGCTAAGTTCATCAACTCGACTTAGCCTATTATTATCAGCTTGGTTGGAAGTCCTCTAGAAAGATGTTGAGCTTGGTCCTTTCAATAATTGTTCACAATTCCCCGATATTTGTAAATGCAATATATTGTGTGTAAATATATCTCTACACGACGATCCATGAATGTTTGATTGGCTTATTTCGGGAGGACGTAGTAGTAACACCATTCGTCAAAAATCTCCAGAAATTACCTTATATCAAGTGTAAATAAGTTGGGTCCGATGAATCAGCGCATTATCCTCTTGAAATAAACAACATTTGTTGGGAGACTTGGGGCCCGTGAAAGGTCGCAAACAATCCCTTCATTATTTATTTAATAATAATTTATTATTTATTTAATATATTTAATAATTTATTATTTATTTAATATATTTATTACATTGGATATATTTTCTTTCATGGATTTCCTTTTGTTTCTAAATTTTGGTGCGAGAAATAAAATATATTACAAATAGGTTATGGGATTTTAATTTAGTTGTCATTTTGGTCATGATGTAGTTACAGGTTGCACAAAAGCAATTTTTTTAGTAATGAGTTCTGATATTTTGTTTAGTAGTTATACACACACACATGAAACTTTAAGTTGCACTAAAACGTAGGTATATGTGTATTTATCAATATATACTTCATAGTTCTGTTTAACTAAATTGAGCACTGTTTTGTTTGCACCATAAATTAAATTTAATAAATATTTATTTGCTTACCTACGTATGCACGCTATCGCATGCATATACAGTTGCTAATATCTCGTTATTTGCTTTATATCCACACTTATATATATATATATATATGTGTGTGTGTGTGTGTGTGTGTGTGTGTGTGTGTGTGTGTGTGTGTGTGTGTAACGTTAGCGTTTAGTCAGAAAAGAATGCAAGAATATCTGACTAAAATTGTTGGTCAGAATCGACAAACAACTGCCATTTTCAAAATAAAGGTATCGTCTTGACCTCCTAGATGAAGTTACTGTTCAAAGGTCAAAGGTCAAAGTCATAACATTGAGAACTGGTTAGTTAATTCAAATATCACGTTACTGAAATAATATTTCATTTCTGCGCTCAGAAACATTAACTGGAAAATTGTGAATTCCAGAAATATGATGAGGCTACATTTTTATCCGGGTAAGAAAATTATTACTATTATTATTATTATTATTATTATTATTATTATAGTGATTCTGATCCTCATTAAGTGCCTTAAGTTTATATCACAAACATGAAATTGATCTGAGTGAATAAATCCATACCTTCGATATACATGTAGACTTCATCAGAGTACAAAAAGAAACGTGTTAGTTTCAGAAGCCAACTGAGATCAATGCATATTAAGTTCTCCAGAAAGATTATCTTGCGTCAATGGTAACTAACCCTAGAAATGTATGTGTCTGTTTTCGTGAATTCCTTTTGTTTCCCATTTTGTTTAGCTGAAACAGGAATGCCGATATGAAAAGGATATATATATATATATATATATTAAAAAGAAGAGGGTTGAAATGGAAACGTTTTGGTTGAATTTTGTGGATTTATTGAGAAAGAAAATTCGATTGCCAACATTTCAAACACGAATGTTTCTGGTCGAGAATATTCCACATTGTCTTCATGAAAGAAAATTAATTTTTACATATTAATAAAAATAATTAATTTTCACCTGAAGATGTGAATATGAGACCAGACCAGAAACATTCTGTTTGTCGTGAAATTATGTAAAACAAAGTATAATATTTTTTCTCAATAAACCACATTAAACCAAAACGTTTGCGGCACCCCCTCTTTTAATATACATATTTTATTTTCTTCTCGTTGGAACCACTACAACATATTTCCTTTTTATATATATATATATATATATTTGAATGTACCATGTATGTGTGGTTTTAATAGATTGTTACTTTTCATAATCTTTCGGTTTAAGAAGGTTTTAAGCATTCTGTTTTACTCCTTGTAACCTCTTGCATCTTAGTGTCATTATCGCCTTGTTTGGAATGAAATGATAAAAAAAATTATATACGTTACCAATTATTCCCTTTCATACCATTCACTTCGTGTTAATCATTTATGCGGTATTCTTGACTTAATATAGTACTTTTTCTTTCATTTCTTCTTTGTCACTTTTCTTGTACCCTGCGTTCTTTTAGTTGTGTAGTGGTTAAGACCTCAGAGATCGAAGTGAATAAAGAATGCCTCTCGAGTCACTTACTTGAAATGCAAAAATATAATTTCCAAGAACAATCATTACCAAACAAAATACACAGAAAGTTATGAAATGTCTTGTATTAATTTTTTATTACCTCAGATTCAGTTGTATTATTATTTGACAGTCGTAGTTTTCAATTATTCTTTTCTTTCCACGGATCCAGTTTATTTCGATGTCTTCCAATCCATCTCCATTTCCGATAATCAGTAATTCGGCAAAACATCCAGAAACCTATCAAAATGACCATATGAGTAACGCAGAGATATACTGCATAACAACACTTTAAGCCCATTGGTCAAAATTTCGGCTTAAAACATTCCAGTCTGATCAGGTGATAAAAGGATTCACTAAGAAGGAAATTTAGCGTCTACTCTCAACATTAAACCTAAGAGAAGGGCCATACATAATATCATGGATCATGGCAAAACAATAGTAGTACAATGCTGATTACGAGCTGGTAGAATGAAAACAGAGATCTACTTAGCGTGGACTGATTTAAAGTCCAACAGACACCAACGACTCTAATATAAAAAAAAAACTTTCTGGTCTCTGGTCGTCAGATGTAATTTAATTTATTCCCCACCTCTTATCCTCAAAAAAAAAGCAACACACTTTCCTTATACACACTTTTGTCTTTCAATTCCAACCTGGATAAACCAAACCTAACATAGGCCGGTGAAATGCATCGTTAAAATGCCGTTTTGTACTTTGTCCCATTTTCTTCACATCTGTTTTGGATAATATTATACATACTTCTAACAGGGAATCAGGACTTTGTATTGAGTCTTGCAATCTTCCTCTCTTATACATTTGTTCTAACTTCACTTTCATACTTTGCTTTCTATATATATATATATATATATATATATATATATATATATATATATAAGAGAACATTGAGGTCAATTCTATTTATATAAATAGTCGAGAAAAAAACCAACACACGTGGCCTAACGATTGCGTCTAGCATGAAACGTCTTGTCGCCTCTGAGTGTTGACTTCAATGTTCACTTTTATATTTACATACGCTCTATCTCTGAAATTGAGCATTTTATCCCATAAATATAGCACACCTTAAAACTATATTCTTCATATATATATATATATATATATATATATATATATATATCAAGTCTTCTATTTAGACGCTTCAGTTATCACTTTCTTTGACATTTGATGATCTTTCTTTCTCTTTCTCACTCTTTATCTTTCTTCAAACTTCTTTCCTCTTTCCCTTCTTTTCCCGTTCATTTTCTCTCTTTAGCCTTCCTTTTGTCTTCATTTTCCCTTTCTATTTTGGTTTCTTCTTTCTTTCCCTCTATTTCCAATTTCTTTCCCTATCTTTTTTTCGTTCCTTCTTTTTTTCTTTTCTCTTTCTCTTCCCTTCTGTTTCTCTTCCTGTCCCTTTCGTTCCGTTTCTTTTCTTCCTCCCTCATAGAACCTTGAAAATACAGTATGGCGCCATGAGATCTGAACTACACGCCCAAGAGACAAGTTTACCTGAAGGCACTATAATTAAAATTAACATAGTTAAAACAGGATTTAAAAAATCCTTATACGTAAATGAGTTTTCAATCACCTGCTCATGTCCCAACATGAAGTTATTACAAAGACGAATGAATATTGCTTCAATAGAATGAAAAAAAAATGGATAAACGATAATGGTTTTAAATTATCAAAGACAAAAAAATATGCATACATCTCGTCAGAAAATGGCTATATCCCCTAGAAACTCAATTAAAAATCAATGGAAACACAGTAGCAATACTTCAGACGACTAACTTCTTAAGAATCATAATTTGGCAACAAAGTTCATAAATCACGTAAATAATCTAAAACAAAAAATGTCAAAGAGCAATAAACCTTCTAAAAAAAAAGTCTTTAAAATGAATTAGGGAGCAGACCCCAAAATAATGGTGAAAATTTATCGATCGCACATAAGATCCAAATTAGATTATGGCTGCATAATCTACAGTTTCACTTGTAAATATTACATAATAAACTACAACCAATCCATAATCAGGAACTGAAACTCCGTCCGAGAGACTTCCAAATATCATGGACATCTTTCACTTAGAAGGCCAACGAACTACATGTAAGGTTCAAAACATTAGCCTTACATTACTCATTAAAAGTTCAAAGTAACCCAAATATTCTAATACATGAAAGAACATTCAAATTATAATATGCGATCTTCTACAGCAACAAAACATTAAATATCATAAATAGAAGTAAGTTTGCCGAACTAAAACACAACTATCGTAAATCTAAACCGGTAACTCTAAAATCTCAAATAAAACGGGAACAGAAACCACGGACGGACAGTCTCACAAAGAAATTAAACTACCAAATCAAGTTTCCACATTTACAGCCGAGCTACAGGTCATTAAGATGGCGCTTGAACTCTTTAAAACAACCAGAAATTCATCATATTCATAGAATATCTGTCAAGTTTTGTAGCTCTGAAAGAAATACAGTCCAAACATACATTTTAGACATACCAGAAACCTATATTAAATAGTCAAATCACAAAAATCAGTCATCGTAGTTTGGATTCCAAGTCATACTATGCCATGAAATTGGACCCATCGGCATGGTATAATGGTTAGCAAGCTTGTCTTGCTAGATCAGTTACTACTGAAAAGTGAGTTCGATCCTCACTGGATGCCCCATGTTTTCGGCCTTGTGCTACATCTAAGCTGCGCTTGGAAAATCTCTACTAGGCAATGAAATAGCAGACAACCTAGGTAAAAATGTCTTCAATATGACAAACAACCGACATAAAGATACCCTAAAAACTTCAGAAATTAAATAAAAGAACATATAAAAATAAATAATAAGTAATATGGGATCCAAAACTTAACAAACTATACGATATTCAACCAAAAATAAAATGGGAGGAAATACTTTTATCCAGACTCTGTATAGGATATACATTCAAACACACTCACAACAACAACAATATGAGACTCCTCCTTTATACAACAGATGTCAAGTGCCTCTGACAGTCAATCGTATACTCTCAGGGTCCATCATCTCACTTAAATCTGAACAAAATATTATCAAGCAAACAATATAAAAGAACTCTTTCAAAAAACTAACGAAACAATATTCTTAACTTAAATGAAATTCAATTTTATACCGAAATATGATGCTAAAAACATCCAAGAAAACTACATAAAACCTTTAATATATTTCGAAAATTGAAAACAAAGAAAAAACACTTCAGGCTTCACAAAGATCCCCATTAAATGTAAGAATGTAAACGCTAATAACCAACTTGTATCAGAAATAACTTGTAACTAACTCTGCTAATAACTGATTAAAAAGAAAAACACGAACTAACGTGTACCGAAAACAATCACTGATTCCACGTATAACATCAAGCAAAACCCAAAACAACCACGATTCGAAATAGTTATCTGGCCTTAAATGACCGTATAGGGGTCAATGGGTCGTTCAGTAGAAACAAAAGTAAACCAGTCTCCATTCTTTAATCTTTTAGTCTTTTGATGTATCTATTAGATAGATAGATAGATAGATAGATAGATAGATAGATAGATAGATAGATAGATAGATAGAAAATAAACAGACCTGGCTAGATAGATAGATAGATAGATAGATAGATAGATAGATAGATAGATAGATAGATAGATAGATAGAAAATGAACAGACCTGGCTAGATAGATAGATAGATAGATAGATAGATAGATAGATAGATAGATAGATAGATAGATAGATAGAAAATGAACAGACCTAGCTAGATAGATAGATAGATAGATAGATAGATAGATAGATAGATAGATAGATAGATAGATAGATAGATAGATAGAAAATGAACAGACCTGGCTAGATAGATAGATAGATAGATAGATAGATAGATAGATAGATAGATAGATAGATAGATAGATAGAAAATGAACAGACTTGGCTAGATAGATAGATAGATAGATAGATAGATAGATAGATAGATAGATAGATAGAAAATGAACAGACCTGGCAAGATAGATAGATAGATAGATAGATAGATAGATAGATAGATAGATAGATAGATAGATAGATAGAAAATGAACAGACCTGGCTAGATAGATAGATAGATAGATAGATAGATAGATAGATAGATAGATAGATAGATAGATAGATAGATAGAAAATGAACAGACCTGGCTAGATAGATAGATAGATAGATAGATAGATAGATAGATAGATAGATAGATAGATAGATAGATAGATAGATAGAAAATGAACAGACCTGGATAGATAGATAGATAGATAGATAGATAGATAGATAGATAGATAGATAGATAGAAAATGAACAGACCTGGCTAGATAGATAGATAGATAGATAGATAGATAGATAGATAGATAGATAGATAGATAGATAGAAAATGAACAGACCTGGCTAGATAGATAGATAGATAGATAGATAGATAGATAGATAGATAGATAGATAGATAGATAGATAGAAAATGAACAGACCTGGCTAGATAGATAGATAGATAGATAGAGATAGATAGATAGATAGATAGATAGATAGACAGATAGATAGAAATGAACAGACCAGATGGATAGATAGATAGATAGATAGATAGATAGATAGATAGATAGATAGATAGATAGATAGATAGATAGATAGAAAAAAACAGAAATTGCTAGATAGATAGATAGATAGATAGATAGATAGATAGATAGATAGATAGATAGATAGATAGAAAATGAACAGACCTGGTTAGATAGATAGATAGATAGATAGATAGATAGATAGATAGAAGATAGATAGATAGATAGATAGATAGATAGATAGATAGATAGATAGATAGATAGATAGATAGATAGATAGATAGATAGATAGAAAATGAACAGACCTGGCTAGATAGATAGATAGATAGATAGATAGATAGATAGATAGATAGATAGATAGATAGATAGATAGATAGATAGATAGATAGAAAATGAACAGACCTGGCTAGATAGATAGATAGATAGATAGATAGATAGATAGATAGATAGATAGAAAATGAACAGACCTGGATAGATAGATAGATAGATAGATAGATAGATAGATAGATAGATAGATAGATAGATAGATAGATAGATAGAAAATGAACAGACCTGGCTAGATAGATAGATAGATAGTAAATGAACAGACCTGGCTAGATAGATAGATAGATAGATAGATAGATAGATAGATAGATAGATAGATATCTTTTTTTCTGTTTATCTTTCTTTTTTCTTCACTTTTTTCTTTTCCATTCACATTCACACCGTTCTCTTTCCCTCTATCTCTTTTTAGATTTCTTTTTTCGTTTTCACTTTTCCCTTTCTTTCATTTTCTTTTTTTTCTTCTTTTTCCTCTTTTCTCACTAGTTCCGTCTCTCTTCTTCCCTCTTTCCTTTTCGCTACGCCTCCTTTTTCATTTTGTATTTCTTTCATTTCCTCTTTCCTCAATCTCTTTCTCTCTCGTTCCATCTCCATTTTCCCTGTTCTTTTCCTTTTTTTCACTTTGTCTTCTCTTTTTCTTTCATTTTAATTCTCAGATTCTTGAAATATAACTATTTTTCTCATTTTATATTTTCTGTTTTTCTATTATTCCCCTTCCTACCGATATTTGTTAAGTACGACATTGTGTGATAATTTTCGCGCTCCAAGTGAAACTCGCTTCAGATATAACGGTTTTGCGAGGCTAACTTGCTCACAATTTCCCCTTGTCGAAGCGATATTTCCTCTTTCTGTTGTCTTTCATTTTTGTTTCTATTATCTTTTTTCTTCATTTACTAATTTCTATGTCTTCTCGTTATTTTGATGTACCTCCTTTCCATTTTTATTTCAATCTTTCGCTTCAAATTCCCTTTTAATCTTCTTTCCTCGTCAATATTTCCTAATGTCGTTTTAAGTCCCCTCCGGTTTTTAATTCGAGAACGAGGCTGTCTAAATAAATTTACACTTTTTCTCAACGTAATATAAAATTGACACTATTAATTATAATTTTCCTTTCGCTCTTTATTTGTATTGTTTGTTTCTCTTTTTAAACATTTTTTTTTTTTATCGTGACATCCTAAGTGCTTAATCCTTAGGTTAATATTTCGAAAGAAAATACGTCAAGATACAAAAAAAGACTGAAGGGCAAATATCATTCGTTTCCGATATTCATTTATTTTCTTTTGTACCTTGTTTCCCAAATGTTGCTTGTCAGATTCTTTTTAAGTGTTTTTTTCATGAATTCTGATAGTTTCCTTGGCTGGTGGATTTATTCCGTTTTCTAATAACTGGCAAAACAAATCTGTGTTTTTCGAATACGAAGAGAGTTTCCAAATACATAAAAAATCACGAAGAGCAGTGACAAGCGTAAAATAGGATTTTTAAGACTTTAAAGATTAGAGAAATTGACAAAAGAAAACATAACAAAATAAAGTGACAGTCAATATCAATATTTAATATGTTAGTTTATTTTTTCGTTTTGTTTAATCTGTATTCAATCGTTTATACAACAGGAATTACAGGATCCTGGATTGCATTTGCCTGGCATGTTTTCCTTTGTACCTTTATTTACTCATGTCTTAATAGTAAGTATGATAGGATTGATAAGGTCAAATTGGCAGCTGGTCTCAGACTTGACCTACCATTAACTGGGGCCAGAAATGACTTGTTAATTTTAATACCTCCAAAACGTAACAGCGCTCTTTAATCAACTGAAAGAAGCCTTTCTACTTTCAATGAGCCTAGCTGATACTAACCTCCAGAAGAGTAACTAGCGTTCTCCGTTGGCGTAAAATGGGAAGATTATATTTAATCCATTGCTAGATCAGCTCTTAGGAAAGTTGGTTCACTCTGTCACGCTAGACATTTCTTCTTCCCAGAATTTATCTTGAATATTTAAGTTTACCATTCCATCATTCATTGAATATTGTTGCCACATCTGGTCTGGTGCTTCTGCTATATATTTAGAGTTTATTGATAAAATACAAAGAAGAGTCTACAATAATATTCTTCCTAACTTGGCATCTCGACTTCATTCACTTTCACACCGGCGTAATGTAGTATCACCGTACCTTTTTCTATAAACACTTTTATGGTAATTGTTCTAATGAGCTCTCTGGCACCTAGACTTTATGAATTCTTGCACAGTACTAGATTGGCGGCAACGTCTCATCATTTTACAGTGTGAAATGGATACATGTTACCGCAAGTTCTATGCTGACAGTTTTTTCTCTCGCACTTCTCGCTTGTGAAACAGTTATCCGGCTTCTTGTTTTTCAGTCAGCTTTGATCTTCAACAATTAAAATGCAATGCCAATCGGTATCTTCTGCTTTCTTTTTTAATTGTTCCCTCTCATAATGTTTTCGTTTTGTTTTGGGATTTTTTTTCATATTCTATCACACTCAGTAACCACTTCTGTTTTATTGACTTTATTACGGTGCTTGGGGTGAAATGTTAAAAAAAGGAATGTTGGTTGAATAAAAAAAGCAGGAACTTTCAAGCTGACAAAGAACGGCTATGGAATTGCAACAACGACAAATGCTTTTGTTAGTTCTCGTTAAAATCTTGAACAAAATTATTTGGCGAAGAATGAACTTTCCACTATGTAAACTAGTTTTTATGAATTTCATCGCAGTACGGAAGTGATTTTATTGCTTCGTATGGAGTGAAATGATTAAAAAAAGAAAATATTTTCAAATAAACTGACTGTTAGATGGTAGCAAGAATGTGCAGCACTTCTCTTCGAAAATAGATGACTGTTTTTAATTTTTTGAGATCGTTGACCTTGCGTTTGACAGAAACTTGCAACCACTTCAACTATAAATATGATTGCACATTCGATGAATATGGAGTTCATATATATATATATATATATATATATATATATATACATATATATATGTATGTATGTATGTATCAGCAGCATATTTTCATTGAGACATGTTTCATTGAATAATTTAGACAAGTTTTGTCTAGTTATTTTCAATTTCTGCCTATATTTCGGAGATAGGGTATTGTAATTATTTACATTATTTATATTGTTCGGACAGTTGTGCTCATCTTTATTGTCTTGTTCACGACGTTTCACCTTCTTGAGGTGACTGGAATTTCGAACTGAAGTCTTTATTTCATCCACCGGGGTAAACTGTTCCGGTTCCACGTGCCATGCTTCTGGATATTTCTGTTATTTCCCTTTAACATCAACTCGCCAAGTTTTTGTTAACTACTGTCACTCTTTGGGTCAAATCACTGGATGCAAACAGTGCTATTATCCACTGGCCATGTGTTGTTTTTTTATATTTATGTTGGTCACACAGAAACATTATTTATAATGTTTATGTTGTCCACACTACGATCACATTGTCTTGGCGGCTGAATTTTCATTTGAATGATGCTTCCCATTTTCAATAGAATACATATCCACTTTCGCAACTCAGAAAAATTCTTGTTAAAAATACATCTATATTTTTCATGAAATAAATAAACATAAAGTAAAAATTCTTGAAGCTATCTATATTAAAAAAATTAAAACAAACCTTAATAAAATTAATTATGAATACTGCACAAATATTTTAAAATGTTTACAGTAGATAGTTTAAAATATCGAGGTTTGTACTAATAGTTTTAATACTTATTTCTTAAAAAAACTTTCGACAACCATAATTTAGTTGAAATGTTACTCAAGCCAATCACACGGAACTCAACTCAGCAATTTTTCTTTGAAAATGATGAATACTTTAATCTTGAAACAAAACAACACCCTGATGATGACATTGTGCTAATGTCGAATATACTTGGAATAAAATAATATATATCAACAAGGTAATTTTTCTCTTCCTTTAATAATGAGACCAAAAAGTTTATCCGCGATTATGAAAGGACCCTATTGAAAATACTTGCCAATATATATATATAGATAGATAGATAAGGTGACTTGTCAGAGTTGAATTAGACCAGAAAACAGTGTATCTGTCTATATTTCTGAGATGAGGTATTATGTACACTATTTACATTATTCGGATATTATTATGTACACTATTTACATTATTGTCCTCATCTTTGTTACCATATTTATCACAACGTTTCGGCTGTTGTACGCTCCGGCCTCTTTCAGACTGAACCCTTTATTTCGCTCGCTGGGGTAGCCTCTTCTAGTTCCACATGTCATTTCTAATGGATTTCAGTTATCAGTTATCTCCTGTTAATTCACCTCTCCAAGTTCTCCGCTGCCTTAACCAGGTATTGAACTCACAAAGCGTTAGGTCCTGTCACTGGATCTAAACAACGTCTTTATCCACTGCATGATGTGTCCTTAAGGACATCTGTGTATAAATTTCTGGGACTTATAAACTTAATGTCTAGTTAAGGCGGTGGAGAACTTGGAGAGAGGAATTAACAGGAGATAACTGATAACTGACATCCATTAGACATGGCACGTGGAACTAGAACAGTCTACGCCAGCAAGCTAAATAAAGGGTTCAATTTGAGATTCCAACCAACTGAAGAAGGCCGGAGCGTACAACGGCCGAAACGTTGTAATGAATATGGCGACAAAGATGAGGACAATAGGTAAAGTAAATAGTGTACAGAAAATATTGGTATTAAAAAGTGTTCAATATAAGAAAAATAAAAATGTAGAGCTAGAGTATATATATATATATATATATATATATATACTAGTTTGCGTGCGTGTGTTATAAATATATGACAAGTTTAATTATGAAAATAATGTTTTAATTGTTCCGCCAATCAAACATCGACATAAGAAAAACAGATCATATAATATCTGCTAATGAATTCAAGAGAATTATGTTATCCTGATGGGCGATGTATCTTCGAAACTTGAAATATGAAAAGCTAAAAGATAGGTTTGTGAACATGTGTGTGTGTGTGTATGTATGTATGTATGTATGTATGCATGTATATATATATATATATATATATATATATATATATATATATATATATATATATATATATATATATAAATTATTTATTTAGAAAATTTATAACATAAACATGTTATAACCATTTTGTTTCAACACTCCTGGTGTCTTATCAAGTTATGATGTTGAATGCAAAACAATATATATATATATATATATATATATATATATATATATATATATATATATATATATATATATATATATGGTACATCTGGAAGCAAGGCCTCTGATAGGGAGGTTTTGAGGAGCAAAGAACCCTCTCTTAATTGCTACCCGGGGTGGTAACACCTGTTAAGGACCAATTTATCGGAAAATAGTGAACACCCAGACCGGGCCCATAAGAAAATACCAGCAATATATTTTCATGGCAATTTATTTTTGTAAAAAAAAAAATTTGAGGTAGTGGATGTTTGCAAGAAAATAAAATTACCGAAGCTCTCAAGAAAATTAAATTTCTACATTAAAAGACCCATAAGGTGCACATATGCTTTTAAACAAGCAAACAAACATAGTTTTTATTACTTTAAACGTTATTTTTAGTGACGCTCCGCTTATTCATGTATATGTTTTTATTTTCGTTTGCCGGGCTGAATGTTCGAGAAATTTTATTTAAGAAAATTTAGGCTCTTCGGCAGGATTTTAATTTAATAATAAAATAATTAAATATGTATAACAAGAATTATCGAATATTTAGGCCGGCAGACAAAAATATACTGTTTAATAAATAAATAGATCTTTACTTAAAGTATCCACTAAAAATAAAGTTTCAAGTTATAAAATTATTTAACGGACTAATAAAAATGCATTACTTTCTTTAAAAAAACAATCATTTTGAAACAAGATTTTGAACACAGATCTTAGATAAAGAGGTTAGAGTCTGTGACGGTTACCTAAAGAAGGCCGAAGTACACAACGGCCGAAACGTGATAATAGCAACAAAGACGGTATCTGACTGGAAATAATTTAAATGATAAATGCCCATCCTAGACATTCAGACAGAACATAGTGTCCTGTTCTGCATCTGAGAATGTGCTTACTATCAATTGCTTGTAAACCCTTTTTACTCAAAAATAATGAGTTTGTATGCGTGCAATTAACAAAGCAACTAGGGAAAAAGCATAGATACGATATTGAAGAAGCTATACAGATATAAGTCGATATGTATGGCTTCTTCGATACTGAATGTACAAGTTGAATGCAATACATCAATAGAATGGTTACTATGCGAATACGATTGCAATTTAAATTGAAATTATAAAATACGTAAAGAAAGTTCATTATATTTGCTGACCCTGAACCTCATGTGGGAATTTGAATAATGTTTATGTTCAATCAATACGAAATATACGCCTCAATATTTTCGAAATAATGGAAGCTCAAAATCATATTGGCAGTCACACACGCTGCCCTTAAGTGAATACATATTTTAAGTATATTTGTATCTATAAGTGTGTGGGCGTTCATGTGTATAATCAACAATAACATATTATTACGCAAATTGATGATGATGGTAATGATCATGAGTATATGTGTGCGTGTGTATGTGTGTGTGTGCGTGTCTGTGTGTGTGTGCCTGTCTGTGTGTGTGTGTGTGTGTGTCTTATGCATAAGTATAAATTTCTCTCAAGACTCACTGTCGTATTATTATTCCCAGATCTAAACAATATAAATATCGTAAATATCGAATGATTTCTGAGAGGAACATTTGTCTATTAAAGTTTTGTATCATAAAACAAAATCGACTCCAAATACATAATTAGTTTTCTAAAAAGAACTTTTTATTGAATAAACATCAAACTCGTCTGAAATTTGTGCTAAATGTTGATTTTAAAGTTCCATTAATTTTTACGATTAGCTCTTATGCCTCGTTTCTACACTATTCCATAGTTATTTAAGTGCCAGTTTTGGTAGGCATTCTTGCATAGATTATTTTTCAATCCTTGTTACACACCGAAGGTTCCAGCGTGTACAATATTATATATATATATATATATATATATATATATATATATATATATATATATATATATATATATATATACCCAAACTTCCAAGAAAATTATATATATACATATATTACATGCATAGACTTGAGAAAAAAAATGTAAATATTATTAAAAACGATGTGTTATCCCTAACATGATCGAATTGATAATTGGTGAGAAGAAACGTTTTTTGTCTTTTTTACCTTTTATTGTACTTTTTTACAAATCCAAAGATTAGCATTATGAAGAGATGTCAAGTAATCTTACTTATTATAAAACGCAAATGTGTGTGTGTGTGTGTGTGTGTGTGTGTGTGTGTGTGTGTGTGTGTGTGTGTGTGTGTGTACACGTTTATATATTGGATCAGATTTCCTACATTTTTCAACCGATTTCAACAAAACTTCACAGGACAGCGTAAAATTAGCTTGCGGTGGTTCTGACAACGCCAAAAATTGGAAAAAACAATTGTTTTTGCACAAAATCAATTTGTAAACACGATAAAACATGATTCTGTCGCCTGAGTGAAAGGGGGACAACTCATATCAAGT
This sequence comes from Acanthosepion pharaonis, assembly GCA_903632075.3. NCBI lineage: Eukaryota > Metazoa > Mollusca > Cephalopoda > Sepiida > Sepiidae > Acanthosepion > Acanthosepion pharaonis. Next base: position 2,558,005 of record CAHIKZ030005409.1, read on the forward strand.
TATACTTATTATAAAACCCAAGTTTTGTGTGTGTGTGTGTGTGTGTGTGTGTGTGTGTGTGTGTGTGTGTGTGTGTGTGTGTGTGTGTGTTCGTTTGTATATGGGATCGGATTTCGTACATTTTTCATTCGATTTCAACAAAACCTCACTTTTTTTTGGCAGGTTGTGTTTCTTATTGTGTTGCACAATTTTTTCATAATTTTTACAGTCAGAATGCTTTAAAAAATCAATTGTTTATAATAAAATTCTTTAAAAAACAAGACAATTGTTTATAATAAAAAAAAAAACAAGACAATTGTTTATAATAAAATTCTATTCAATCGATAGACTCATAACGATTGAAAAGAATGTTTTTGTTTGAGTTTGGGTTTGACCAATTCGTAAAAAAAACCAAAAAAACAAAAAAACGAAAAAAAAAAGACTAATTAAGAGATGCGTGTCCGTCAACCTTAAACAATAATCTATGTCAATTTTATTTTTCAGTCATTATGATGGTCGATACTTGATCTATCTCTTACTGTTACATCCCCGGGCAACGCCGGGCTCTACTGCTAGTCTTCAAATAAATTTTGATGAAAATATGTTTTTAAACTTCGATGCAACTGAATTTTGTCATTGTTTATGGGAACAACACGTTAAGAGAAACAAAATAGTCTATGTGTTTCATTTAATGTTGATTTACTGCCATAAACAATAAGAATCCATTGCTTTTAAACAGATATTCGTCAGAGGCACTTCAGAGACTGAAGCACAAATATTCATTTTTGTGTTTGTGTTTTTTTGGGTTTTTTGCTTGTTTTAAGCATTCAAAATAATGGCACCCTAAATTTCCAGCAATCAGTTCTATAAAGATAGATAATCTTTAGGAATCTTTTTTGTTTATTTTCTTTTCAATCTGAGAATGGAAACAAATCACTTTATAGTATCAAAAAGAATTAAACCATTATGATAATATTAAAAATTTCTTTATTAAGATATTTCCAAATTGAAATTCTTTTCTCATCATATTTCTGTTCAGAAGTCTGATGTTTTTTGACTCTAAAGTCATCAGCTGGGTTATAGTTCCTTAACCACATTTAAACTGAATCGCTGGACCCCCAAACATCCAATGGATGACCTATCAAATTTAGGACTAGAAGATTTGCCACATTTTTAACTTTAAGATGATTTCTTTTGTCAGAATAAATTATGTTAATCACAGAAAGCCCTCTTCCAAAGAACTTACAGCAATGGTCTTAATTATAATTTTAGCTCTTTCAGGGAAAGCATATTTAAGGTAATTTCTCGTGACCTTTTCAAAGTAATCACGGAAATCGTTATTGTTGTGGTAGAAACGTGTGTCATTAGGCGCGCGAACGAGCCTTTTTGTAATTAGCATTTTAACTAGATCATCGGCTATTAATATATAAGATTATTTCCGGCTAATCCAACAACACTTCCCAAGAGAAGACACTCCAATATTGCCTCACCTGTACTTGATTGGTAAAACACCAGCTGCAGATCCTTTGTCTTTTGAGACTGACAGATGCCAAATACACGTAAAAAGATAGATAGATAGATAGATAGATAGATAGATAGATAGATAGATAGATAGATAGATACAAAAAATATAAATATAAAAAGATAAAAAGAAAGAAAAATATACATAGATAGATAGATAGAAAAATATAGATATATGAATATAAAAAGAAAGAAAGAAAAAGATAGATAAATAGATAGATAGATAGATAGATAGAAAAAGAAATATACTTTTAAAAAGATAGATAAATAGAAAGAAAGAAAGAAAGAAAGAGAAATATACATAGAGCGATAGACCGATATAAAAAGAAATATACGTATAAAACGATAGATAGATAGATAGATAGATAGATAGATAGATAGATAGATATACGTATAAGATAGAAAGATAAATATGCATGTGAAAAGAAAAAAGAGAAAAGAGAAATATATATGTAAAAAGAAAGAAAGAAAGAAGAAAACATAAATATGCATGTGTAAAGAAAGGTAGAGAAAAGAGCAAATATACATATAAAAATAAAGGGAACTGTACATGTGAAAAGATAGATAGATAGATAGATAGATAGATAGATAGATAGATAGATAGAAAATGAACAGACCTGGCTAGATAGATAGATAGATAGATAGATAGATAGATAGATAGATAGATAGAAAATGAACAGACATGAATAGATAGATAGATAGATAGATAGATAGATAGATAGATAGATAGATAGATAGATAGATAGATAGATATAGAGAGAAAGATACATGAAAAAAAGATAGAAAAAAGGCATGTGAAAAGAATGCGTCATAGTACAGCAACATAGAAAATATATGTGAAATTGAAATGAAGAAAATAATAAAGAAATTCGAAAGAATAAATAAAGTTAAAAAGAGGCTTTCTTTGGTCATTAACCATATTTGTAAACATGGAATATTGCTGACCAAATCCACCCAATGGACAGAATGAGATAGATATGTTAATTCTATATATTAAAATCTATTTTCCTTTCTCATCAGCTGTTTGTTTCAGGATCAGAAGGCTTGCCCCTACCGAACAATTTTCAGAGTTAATATTCCTTCGGGAATAGAAACAGCAAATTATTTTCGTGGGATTCCACAGCTGCATTTTTAAACTGAGTCTAAACAAGTCGGCTAAATGCATTGTGCGTGCTCTGATTCTATCAAAAGTTCCACTGATGGACTTCAAGTGTCTCCTTGCAAGATACGCAAGTGCTTCAGAAATACGACGATGTAGGCTTTTATAGAATTTGGGAAAATCTCGTCTTGTTATAACTCCAATATTCCCGTAATCCGGGACGTTTCAAGCAGACTTATCTCCCAGATTTCGAAGGATTATCTTGCCGTTAGATTATAATGCGTTGTATTGTAGCAGAGCATTGGAAGACATTGCCATTCAAAACTCTCACCTATTCTTATATATATATATATATATATATATATATATATATATATATATATATATATATATATATATATATATATATAATGTACATATACATATATAAATCATGTATATATATATAATGTATATATATAATATATATATATATATAATATATATATATATATATATATATATATATATATATATATGTGTGTGTGTGTGTGTGTGTGCGCGCGCGCGTGTGTGTGTAGAAAGGAAAGATGGTTCGTTTCGATAGTTCAGTCAGTGAATACGTAGTTATATTTAAGTATTAAACTTCTGTCAGTAGAAGTTTTTAAATTAAGCAAAGTTATTTAATGTCATCAGCAGTTGTTGCGTATTGTCAGGAGATAGGAACGTCAGTAAAGATTTTTTTTTCCGGAGTTTTTGATATAAAAATATATTTTCCTGTGTTTTGATATATACGATCAAAAATGCATTTTCCGGCGTTTAAATATGTACTAACAAAAACATATTTTCCGGATTTTTGATATATACTAACAAAAACCAGAGTGAGGCAATGTTATTTTGATAAAACAATATTGAAAAATTCTATCAGATTCAAAAAATGTTTCGTATTAGGATTATATTTTAAATTAAGAGCTATTTTCCCGTCTATTTCTTAAATTTGGTGGATGCAATGGAAGACTTTCAAAAAACATTTCATGCAATATTTATGTAAATTTGTGTAAATGAAAGACAAAGATCAATAACATCTCAAGTTGAACTTATCTAATAGAATAAAAATGACTCCCAAGAATATCGAACTCTTCAATAACTACTGAAAATATTTAATTGATTTCGTTGCATATATATATATATATATATATATATATATATATATATATATATGTATGTATGTATGTATATATGTTATGGTCCGATTCCTTGTACCACGCTGATAGTCCAAGGTAGAACCAATAAAGAAGAACTCGAACACGTATATGGAATAACACAAATATATTACAAACAGGAATTATATACAGAGAAGTAGAAAGTTTTAGTACGAACAATCAGGTTTAGTAGTAATTGTCTGAACGCGACTGTTTCGGACTGCCTCTGACTCGACTGACTGACTGACTCACTCGCTCTGACTGACGGACCTCACTCCAGACTTCAGACTGAACTCTCTGCTTCCTCTTGAGGCGCAGTATTTATTATGTATGGAATAGTCCATTAAGTTATTATGGGTAAGCTTCCATAACAATATATATATATATATATATATATATATATATATATATATATATATATATGACAAAACTAGCTATTGGTAAAGCTTCAAAGAACAACCCTACCAACACGAAGCCTGACAGAGGAAAAAAAACAAACACCTACCTACGCAAAATAAAACTAAATTGCTCAGTGCCTGTAGAAAGAAATTAAATTAAGAAAGTACAGTAACACTAACAATCCTAAATGCAATCAAATATTTGTGAAAATATCTGAACGTATTCACTTTCAGTAAACGGGAAGGTGTTGGTAGTGTTTATTCACTAATGATATTTGCACAATTTGGCTACAAACGCAACGTTTTTCCCAGGTCTAAGGAGTTATCTCTTTAATCAGCTGTGCTTCAAAACTATGTAAGTCTATAACTGAAAAATATCGTTAACAAGCTTAATTTTAAAAAAAAAAACATGATTTATTTATACATTTAGCAGATATAAACTTTTAATACAAATTTCTGTTAAACGCTATCAGAAATCTTGCCTCCGACACAGCATTTTCAGATAAGGTAATCTAGAATAATACCATCGATTAGAAGGAATTAAATTTTGTCGCGAGTAACTGAATCCGAAATGTGTGTCTGGAAAGAAATCCGCTAATCTTGTTTTGAGTAAAGTTTAAAAATTTCCAAACAAGAATAAAACATATTTTACAACTGTATCGGCAAATAATTCTGATTCCTTCACTTGTTCACAATTACTTGAGAATTATTTATTTATTTATTATTAACCCAGCATCGAAAATGAACAAACAGAAAGGTGGCAAAAGATTATAACAAAGAGCACTGGCAACATGCAGAAAACACGTATAATCGAAGCATTGAAAAGCGTTTACGACAATACAAGAAGCTCATTGGACACAGGTACAGTTACCATCTGCCAATAACATCAAAAGTAGGTACTGCTTTGTGATACTTAAGGTTTAAAATGAATTTTTAAAAATGAAATCGCTTTTTTGAATCTTTCATTTTAACTTTAATTGAAAGCTAATGGATTAAATTTACTATTTTCAGTAAGCAAAATATTCTGCAAAGAGAAATTATATAATGGGATCGATTTTTAGCCGTTTTTCATCGCACTGTAAATCTCTATATTAATATACTTCCAAAAATAAAATATACTTTTCTGAAACTTTATTTGAAAAATATTAGCTGATTTAAAGTATAATTAATCTGATTTGAAACAAATATTATTTAAAGTTTAAAGTAACACAGAAATACATTTTTAAAACAAACAATAGCAGTACTTTTAATCGACTGTAACAATATTTACATGTTTGATGAGTGTTGACGAGTGACGAAAAGTTGAAGACAGCTTTATTGTTGTTCTACGGAGACTTTATCTGTTAAACAAACAAAATGATGTGAGCGCCTTTTTTATATAATTTTTAAGTACTTAGTAATCTTTAAAATATTCTCTGTAATCTGATTCTAGGAATGTTGACTTAAAACTTATTTTCTGATAATGTAGTGTATGGTCATCCATACTTTCAAAAATGGGAATGTTTATATAGATTTAAAAAAATTAAAAATTCTTTTAAAAATCTTGGTTTTCGATCACTGGTACTAAGCTTTACCATTTATAATTAGTAAATATAATTTTCACATCATAATCTAAATGGCTGAAATTAATACAAACTTTTAAAAGATTTAAAACTTGTAAAAATTAAAAAAAATTAAATTAAAAAAATTAAAAAATTTTTTTCTAAAAATTTATTATTTATCGAAAAAGAGTTATTGAAGAAAATAATGTACTTATTATATATTATTTATAAAAGTAATTAACAAATTTCTAATTAAATAATATCATAGTTTTATTGAACTTTTTATTTTACAATTAGGAGCAGATTTTCGGTAAATAGTTTCCTGCTCGACAAAAACAAACTGATGATTTAAATTCTCCAAGGAGTCCTGCTTTTAACCAATACAAATAGAGAGTAGGTGAAATTTAATTTCTCGAAATTTTATAAAATTAAGTAAGCGGGGGTAACAGATGTAAAAAAAATATATATTTTACCATGATTTTCCAAAAAAAAAATTCATTTGTGAATAAGTCCTGAAAGTTTCATTAAAATCCGACAACAATTTGATTTTTGCAAGAATTTCCAAATCAATGTGTTTTTTGGCGGAAAAAGGCGCTAAAACATGCATCTTTGGCTGACCGCTGAAGAAGAAAAAAAAGATTTTAAAAATTTAATAAAATTATAAAAAATACTTGGGTCTTTAGATAAACATTTTTACGATAAAAGTTTGTTTTTATTAAGTTTGAGGCCTTTGTTGTACTCTTCTTTCAGCGAATCAATGAAGGTACCTAATCAAAAGGTATTTTGATCTCGTCAAACTTTTGTCACGTGAAAACAATGTTTTATCAGAGAAAATGTCAGAATTTCGTTTGTTTGGATTTTACTAGCGTTCCTTTTGCAACGAATATAAATTATCTGCTAATGAATTGAATAGATTTATATTATCCTGACAAGTGGTGTATCTGTAAAACTTAGAGTCAGTCATATGAGAGGTTTTCTGAATTTTTCCTCATCTTGACTATAGTTGCTCTGTTTTTAATGTTGAGTACTTTCAAGGCGTTAAGTTTTAGTAATTTACCTGTTTTTGTTAGACATAATATATTTGTGTTTATATATATATATATATATATATATATATATATATATATATATATATATATATCGAAATAAAAGTATAAAACTTAATATTACGCGACATATTTAAAAAAAATAAAACAGGCGAAGCAACCGGTTTCGCTCCCGCTATTCAGGCTTCAAAGGGAGATTTAAAATTAACACAAATAAATTAATCAAATTAATTCAATTATTTATAAATACGTTTGTAGTTGCGGAGCCGACTACATAGGGAGAACAACTCAACGCTTAGACATGAGAATAAAACAACACGTGCCTACAAAAATCAGGAATCACACCCTGCCTTTGAATGGACTCGTCCCGAACATCTATAGTTCCGCCATATGCGAACACCTATTAAAGAACAGAGATTATGCAGCCAAATTTAGTGTTGACTGGTTCACCGTGTTGTCCCTGTCTCACACCTTATTCTCATCTTTACATCGGGTCCCGTAAGCCTTCTTTGTGTAAATAACGTGAGTGTTTGTTGGGACTCGCTGTCATTTGCCTCTAGTTCCTTTTTCTAAATTTTTTTTTTCACAACTTCTTTTTATTGGACATTTATCTGTGTTAATTCTAAATTAAATCTCCCGTTGAAGCCTGAAGAGCGGGAGCGAAACCGGTTGCTTCGCCCGTTTTTAATATGTCTCGTAATATTAAGTTTTATACTTTTAGTTCGATCATTAAATTTTGTACCTACAAAATATCTTTATATATATATATATATATATATATATATATATATATATATGTATGTATGTATGTATGTATGTATGTATGTATGTATGTATATCTTCAATGCATATAAAAATGGTAGAATTTTAAATGCTTAAGATAGATTCTAGCGAAAAGAATTTTCTCTCCCATATTTTACTGACCAGCCTCTGCAACATATTGACGGCCGCCTCCACCCTGCCTGCGTCCACTTATTTCAAATTGTTCAAATGAACGTTTCTTATTAATAACAAAAACAGATAATCGAAATGCAACTAGAAACGTCATTTTAAGCATCACTCTGCATTACTCAAGCTGTTGGGGGTGAATTGGTGAATAATTCCTTAAACATTGCGCAAAAGATATTAATATGCATATGCTTAATGAAGATTTTGTGATGAAAATATCTCCATTTCAAACACTAGTATCTCAAGGAAACATGAACGGTACTGCAATGACAGGAATTCGTTTCATAAATGCGACATTGCTTTTTCTTTTATGTACTATGTCTCTTCAGAATTTGGATTATGGCTCTCCACTCCTTCTTAGCCTTTGCGACTCTAAACAATATTTGTTCTCTTAGTATCTTTCCAGTCCCTTTGCTATTAGTCATTTATAAAAAAAAAAAACAAAAAAAAAACTTGTTATGTAGTTTATTCTCTGTTTCCCTCTGCCTATATCGCTTTCAATATGTTTTTTACAGAATAAGTAGGCTAGACAAAAATAGCAACCCCTCTCATACTGGCGAACTGACGACTCGAACTGAGTGAAGGTGGTTTGAACACTGTCGGGGTGGCATCCTGACAGTGACGGATTTTCGTTGTTTAAGTTTTTAGTATAAGACCAAAAATGCGCGAAAATCAGCAGTTCCGGTGGGACAGTAGAGAAGTCAAGATCTCTGATGTTGCCCTATCTCAGATCCCTATTCATACCGTGGTTTCAACAGGGAGACAAGCCAGCACGTGAAGTGGATTCGCCGCTGCTTGACCTGCTGACATCCGTTCTATCTCCTCCCACTCACTTCCTCAAAGAAACAAGAAAATTATCTATCACTGGGTTCCATACTGAGGAATTGCCAACAGACCACTAGAATCCAGATACAACACACACTGCAACAATGTAGTGTAAGTATCAAATTCTCTAATCTTTCTTTCCTACATATCACAAATACATATGCTAACAATTCTACTTGTTTATTTTTTATATAATTTCAAGAAAAATCAAGAAAATGTGTTTTATTAGAACGTATGCAACTACAAACTATTGGTGTTAACATACTGTATAATTAAAATCCCAAACGCACGATATAAGCTAAGATAGATGCATTGCTGTGTGTTCCTATGGAATAAAGGCAATAGCAGGAAAATAACTGAATCCTAACACGAATCAAGAATGTTGCAAAATGACTGAAAGCAATCACTGCTTTCATCACCAATATACATTAGTTGCAAAAAAAATTCAATTCCATTAAAAATGGTTTTAAATGAAGCAGTTCTGATTATAATTTTTATTAGAACTCTGTCATCGCAATCGCGATTTAAGAGTTATACAAAGTTGGATGGATAGCGTGACGTAAAATTCTTGTGAGAACCTTTGAATTACGGAAGGAACTGTTTTATCGATCATAACTTTTGATTATGAAACAAATAAAGACGGCATGTCTCTCAACAATTGAACACACAGTCGATGAAAAATTGAATTAATCATGATTATTTCTGTCAGTTTAATACTTTTCAAATCGAAAATAAAATGGCATTGTTAACACATAAGACTGGATTTCAGCTCTAGAAAAAAAGACTTGATTGTTTTCCAATTTTTAGTGATTTCCTTAAAAAATCTGGAGAGGACTGTTGTTGATTTTGTTTAGCGGCATATCAACCTCTATGGGTTATTTAATGTCGAAATTTAAATATCTTATACATAATTTTATACTTTCTGTGTAAAAGGTATGTTTTTATATATATAATTTGTAGATCATAATATATATATTAGACATTTTACTATAAAATGTACTATTGATTTGCTTGGAGGTTCGCTGTTTGCCCAAAGCTGTGACCCTAACAGGTGCTATCACCCCGAGGTGGACCAGGGAACAAAAACAATTAAGAGTTGGTTCCAATCTCATCAAAACTTCCAATCTGACCTTGAGAAGCCTTGCTGCTCAAGACGATGAAGTGAGTTTAAATACTGAAAGAAGATTCCGAATGTTTAATTAAAATTAACTCCATCTGAGCTAATTTCAGTTAAAGGCCAAGTTTGATAGTGTTCCTATCTGGTGAACGTTTGGATTTATCAAAGCAGGCTTTAGGATTTCTATTACACTTTGCAACAACATACTTTTGTGAATAAGTCTTTTTTTAAATATGTCAGCGTATCACAATTTAACTGCTATTTTGTAGAACAAACTCCCGATTTTTCGTTTCAAATGACTTTACGGGCTTAGCCGATAGTTATTAATTTCACTGTTTAAAATAATTAAAAACAGAGATTGCAACGCGTGTACAGACTAAAAATAGCGTTTATAGTCATCCGGTTATGTAACATGCGTGATACACGCGTAGGCAATCATGTATCTTTCAATACACGACTGACGAGGCAGATTTTTTCCGCAGTAGGTTGCCATTTCTTTCTGCGGTAGAACAGTTGCCATCCAAGGCTATAGAATCCGGTCTGTCCTGCTATTTACCCATATATTCACCAACATAAACAAGGAAACCCTCCGACAGAGATGCAAGAAATTTCGAAGACGTTTGGAGGCTGTGGTTGAAGTTAATGGCGATTTTGTTGAATAAAACGTAGAAAATATCTATAGATTGTAAGCTTTATTTTTAGATAATAATGGTTTAGTGATACCATTCTTACTAATTAACCCACAGCTGGGGGCAAGAGGTGGATTCATGCCTTGGCCAATGGTATTTACATGTAAATGAATATAACAAACCCAAGGGAAATTGGAACTCGGAGCTCTGATTAACAACCCCGAGCCATACAAAAGGTGATTGAAAAGTAAATATAGTTTTAAGAAGTACATATCTTTACAGTTCTTTTTGTACCAATCTATATAAAATTTCAGGAAGCAACTATTTGGTTATTGTAATAATATGAATCACAGTTGCTTTTTAATTTCGTAAGATTACTTTTATTAGTGTTTTATTTTATTATAATTGCTATGCTTCGATCATTTATAAAGTTTGATTTTTTTAATATATCTGTTAATTTTCTTTGTCTTTATCTCTTTCTCGCTTTTACGCATAATTCGATCTGCTCTTTTCTCACTCTCATATTTTTCTTCTTTTTTTTTCTTTGTTGTTCTTTTTTTACTTCTTCACACACCCCTCCAACACACACACACACCTTAATTTTGACGACGGGTTGTCCACACGACAATTTATATTCCGTTCTTAATGGCACCTATTCACAAAAAGCCACAAAAATGACCACAATCTTTCGCATGCATATTTTATCCCCGATTGGAAATTGTCGACAACAAGTCCTCTTGTCTCTAATTTCTTTTTCGATACAAAACACTGGTTATCAGGAAAATCCTTTTGTTACAAAATTCATTGGCAGAAATTTTCTCGGTAAAGAATCAGTCACAAAGAGGTCCCATTCCAACAGACAGAAAATTACCAAAGATTGATCTGTAATGATATGTTATTCAATAAATGACCGAATTATCAAAGGAATAAGCACAAATTAAGCAACATTCAGAGAATCATATTTTTAACCGTTATAAGAAAGTCTTTAGAAAATAAAATGAAGATTTCATACCAAAACTTTGGTAAGATTATTATCAATATATATATATATATATATATATATGTGCGTGTAAGTGTGTGTGTGTGTGTGTGTGTGTGTGTGTGTGTGTGTGTGTGTGTGAAGGGAACAATAAACATGTGGTTATAAAATAAAAATAAAGATAAAAATGTTTTATTTGAAAAATCTTTTTAAATAAAACATTTTAAAAGTTCTCCTTGTTCCTGTGGATAACCAACAAATTGGAAGAAAATATTAGTGTCAAAAACTAACGATGAAAACCGTTTGTATTTATAATTTCAATTTGAAATCATGCAAAATGAGAATCAAAAGTTTGTCAAAATCAGACAATCTTAGAAACTCAAATTTTATGAAACTCATCCTGATTGGTTGATAAATCCTTGACTTGCCTAAAGAAAAAAAAATTCCAGAAATAATCGAGCACAAGATTCTGGAATTTTTTCTTAAATTTCGATTTGTATTGATATGTAAATGATGTGCTGTATAAAAGACAGTATCGCTATACCTAAGGTTGAGTTATCTTCTCTTGATACGTCTAGATGTTGAGTTTATTCCTAGCGGTTGGAAGTCGAATTTTTGTCTTTCCGAATGCGTTGAGTCGAGTTTGTCACAAACAACTTTTTGCAAGTAGAATTTTGGTTTAATTTGCTTTACATTTAATTTTTGTTGGGTTGCGCCGAGGGATATGGATAAAACCAAGTCTCAATACGCCTCGGCTTCGCCATCAAAAATTTAAGATACCACCCCAAAATCAAGGAGCTTTTTCCTTTTCCCTTCTAGGTCTCCGTCCTCCTCCACATGTCCAATAAAAAAAGAAAAAGAGACATTTCCCCAGAGAGGAAAAGGTGTGTCAAAGAAACAGACAGGAACTGGTAAGTAACTTTTCCTTCTTCATTCCGTTATTTAAAGTATTCGGGAAATTGATGTGGGACCTTCATAATTTACCCTAAGGCTCCAGGTGTAATAACATAGATAAGGGATACGGAGAAAGATTTAAAAGTATGGAATTAACTTTTAAGAGGCAACAGACGCCCTTCCTGAAATTTGAATGACCCAGATGGGAACACCCCCAGAATTGAAAACATTATTTAAATTCAGTGCAGAGAGGGCCCTGGTAATTCTCGACCCCTCCTTGAGTTCTTAAGCTAACTTATCCCACGGATGTCGGCGGCATTGTCCTAGTTGGACGGATTACGTCAGAAATAGGCACAGATAGCCTAGGACAATACGTTGGGGGTCCTTGTTCCGGCAGATTTCCGTCAAGTCTCTGACTAAGAGATCCAGCTAGAAAAATGTCTCTCAAGATAGCCAGCTTGAATGGGAAGGACTTAAGAGGTCGGAGTAAGGCTGTCCATATGCTTCGTGATGCCTTGTTCTTAGGGGTAGATGTCGATGCAAGGAGATACACTTTGCGATATCGACGTTCATGTGCTGTCTGGCGACTTTGTTTTCTATTCAGCATAAAGAGGACCGGCTGACTAGAGGTGTTTCCTTGTTGGTTAAACGTATCCTGCGTTCGAATGTAGACCTTGTCCATGTCGTGGATGCGGGAGGGGGGGATGATCGTGGCCGATATTGCCGTGACTAGTAGTTCGTTTCGGATCATTGCGGTTTATGCACCCAGTGACCAAATTGAGCCTGCCTCGTTTTTTTTCCGTCAGTTAGCGCCCTTCCTAGTGGATTCATCGCGCTTAATGAAGGGCTGGAATGCCACCCTGGAACTCAACATAGACAGGGGGCTGGGAGGTAGCGGGAGGTCAGGCGATCGTATGTTGGTTGACCTGCTCGGTGAGTTTGGTCTTGTCGATAGATACCGGGTCGATCACCCTGGGCACTTAGGTAGCCGTCTACCCAAGTAGCCAGCTACCTGGATACAATGTTAGTAAGAAAGGCCGATGTAGATCTGCTAGATTGTCCCACGTTCTACTAGTTACGCTATATGAATCATAACACTTATCTGTACTCGGATGGCGTTCGGTAGTAGGCCTAGAATGGCTGGACACGAAATTCAATCTGTCTTTACTGGACGAACGGGACTCCCGCAAACAGGTAATTAGATTAGTACAGCGGGAACTAGTAGGGATTGGTGGATGAGGCTTAAGGATAGAATTAGGCCCCTTTCACCACTGAATATAGCCAACGACTCGCCTAGATAAGGCAAAAAAGTTGAAGGCTCTCAAGGATTGTCTGTCTGCGAGGCGTTTCCGCGGCATTTCGAGATCTAATTTATCAAGGAGACTGGTCTTTGTGACGAAGAGTTTCACAGCCATTTCGCTGATTTTCCTCGGCTTTCGCCGACTGAAGCGGAAATCTGTGAGAGTGAGATCACATAGGGCGAAGTCTACTTGGCATTGAAGAGGGTCACCAGTTATTGATTTTGGAAAAGATCTTGACGGGATGTTTGCAGTCAGTTGTCGAGATTCTGTTGGGACCCGAGTAGACTTTGTGAAGGGTTGAACAACCTCCCCCTGATGCGCACGATCCTAGAGGATTTAAAAGACGACGATCGAGCTGCGTTGATCAATTTGGATCAGTCCAAGTTATTTGATAGAGTCAACCATCGGCTGCCGTCGTGCAGGCCACTGAAATCAAACCTGACTTCTGCAGGTGGATTAGCTTCCCGTATCACTCCCCCAGTGCTATGATACAGGTGAACTGAAAGTGGTCGCGCGCTTTTGCGCTGTCTTGGTCGGATCGTCAGGGTTACCCACTGTTACCTCTACTTTGGCCTTGGAGCCTTTCTTTCGCCAGACCTACGTGAAATCGATGTCCCTGGTGGGGTTTGATCCAGGGTTTCCGCGTAGGCCGATGACGTATCCATTTTTGTGTCGTGCCACAGATACACTGAGGTTCTACAAAAGGCGCTTGAACGGTACAAAAAGGTCACTGTGGCCAAGATTAACCGCAATAAGTCTTTCGGTTTGCGGTGAGGTGCCTGGAAGAGTGTCGCTCATCAGGGACACTTTGGTTGGACTGACGGACCCGTCCGCATTCTTGGAGTGTGGTTGGGGCCCGGGCTCCAGCTGGGGAAGAATTAGTCAGAGGTATAGACAAAGGTCGGAGCGTCGGCCTGGACTTCTCTCCCAAGGCGTGTACCACTTATGTCTTTGCTCTCATCCTTTAACGGTTATTTGTACTTCCTCTCTGTAAGGGCTCTCCTTACTCTTGTGGAGTGGTCGTAAGTATTATGTCAACAGAGATGCCTGTGCCCAATGTCCGTGTCATGGAGGCCTGTGAATGCCACATTGATGAGTCACCAACAAGCCTCGATGTTGGCTTTCCTGTGCCGCATATTGACAAAGAACTCGATTTTGGAGAGGTGTCTTAGAGATGCTTTCCCTAGCTTTACCATCAGTCCTCCAATTTCTAAGGTTGAACGCCGTCGTAAGCCCTAGAATCAGTCGAGATTCCTTCGGGAGTGTCAATCGGCCTTAAAGGCTATTCCTTGGTCCAGTGAACATTCAGGGCTTAGGAGACTCTTGTATGCAGGTGGATACCAGTGTCCGACCTCTCTGTTTGTCGGCAGCCGAGTTGCGCTCATTTTCTTCTTGAACTCCAGCAGCGGATTATCTCAACAACCCTGAGTTTTGCTTACCTGGCGATTGGTTCGGAATAAGCTATCTCTCAATGACGTAGACTTCAGATGGGACTTGGCGGGTGTGCCTGATTGTCATCGCTGTGACCTTGGCTTAGAGGAAACGGTTTCGCACGCCTTTTACCAGTGTCCTCAGGTGAGCCCCTTCTGGTATTATGTCGGCGAGTTGA
>CAHIKZ030005410.1:0-95000 GCA_903632075.3 Acanthosepion pharaonis
GGAAAAAAAAGGGCCAAATGATTTAAAAAAACCCAAAAAATTTTCCCCAAAAAAAACAAAGGGGTTTGGAGTTTAAATTTGGATTTTTGGGGGCCCTTTCTAAAAAATACCCCCCAAAAAAAAAAAAAAAACCCAAAGGAAAAAACTTTTAATTGAAAATTTTTTTTTTAAAAAAAAAAAAGGTTTTCCCCAAATCAAAAACCATGGAGCTTAAATTGGTTGAGCTCTTAAAATCACAAAAAAAGGAAAACCATATTGAGCTTTTTAAATCAAAAAAAAGGGTTAAAGGGACCTTCAAATTTTGGGGAATTTTGGTTTTTCAAATTAAAAAAAAGGGGTTCAAGAAAAGCTTTAAATTTTGGGTTAGTTTTCCCCAAAAACACAATGGAGTTTAAAATTGATTGAGTTTTTCAAACCAAACCAATGGAGCTTAAAATGATTGAGTTTCAAACCCAAAAAAACAAAAGGGGTTTTCAATTGTTTATTTCAAATCCAAACCACAAACACAATGGAGCTTCAATTGATTTGAGCTCTTTTCAAAACACAATGGAGCTTCAATTGAGTTGAGCTCTTCAAATCACAAACACAATGGAGCTTCAATTGAGTTGAGCTCTTCAAATCACAAACACAATAGAGCTTCAATTGAGTTGGAGCTCTTCCGTCACAAAACACAATGGAGATTCAATTGATTTGAGCTCTTCAAAATCCACAAACAATCAAGCTTCAATTGAGTTGAGCTCTTCAATTCACAAACACAATGGAGCTTCAATTGATCTGAGCTCTTCAAATCACAAAACACAATGGAGCTTCAATTGATCTGAGCTCTTCAAATCCCACAAACACAATGGAGCTTCAATTGAGTTGAACTCTTTAAATCACAAACAATGAAATGGAGCTTTCAATTTTGTTGGTCTCTTCAAATCACAAAACACAATGGAGCTTCAATTGAGATGAGCTCTTCAAATCACAAACACAATGGAGCTTCAATTGAGATGAGCTCTTCAAATCACAACATAAATGGAGCTTCAAATGATTTGAAGCTCTTCAAATAACAAACACAATGAGCTTTGATTTGAGCTCTTCAAATCACAAACACAATGGAGCTTCAAATTGAGCTCTTCAAATCACAAACTCAATGGAGCTTTAATTGAGTTGTGCTCCAAATCCAAACATAATGGATCTTCCAATTGATTTGAGCTTTTCAAATCACAAAACAATATTTGGAGCCTTCAAATTGGATCTGAGCTCTTCAAATCACAAACACAATGGAGCTTCAATTGATCTGAAGCTCTTCAAATCCACAAACACAATGGAGCTTCATTGAGGTTGAGCTCTTCAAATCACAAACACAATGGAGCTTCAATTGAGTTGAGCTCTTCAAATCACAAACACAATGGAGCTTCAATTGAGATGAGCTCTTCAAATCCCACAAACACAATGGAGCTTCAAATTGAGATCTGAGCTAATTGAAATAACAAAACACAATGGAGCTTCAATTGAGTTGAGCTCTTCAAATCACAAACACAATGGAGTTTCAATTGAGTTGAGCTCTTCAAATCAAACACAATCAAGCTTCAATTGATCTGGGCTCTTCAAATCCAAAAACAATGGAGTTTTCAATTGATGAGCTCTTCAATCCAAAACAATGGAGCTTCAATTGGATGAGCTCTTCAAATCACAAACACAATGGAGTTTCAATTGAGTTGAACTCTTCAAATCACAAACGCAATGGAGTTTCAATTGATTTGAGCTCTTCAAATCACAAACACAATGGAGCTTCAAATGATTTGAGCTCTTCAAATCACAAACACAATGGACTTCAATTTGTGAGTACTTAAATCACAAAACACAATGGGCTCTTCAAATCACAAATCCTGTGGAGTTCTTTGAGTTGTGCTCTTCAAATCAAAAACACATGGAGCTTCAATTGAGTTGAGCAATGGAGCTTCTGATCAAATTCACAAACACAATGGAGCTTCAATTGAGTTGAGCTCTTCAAATCACAAACTCAATGGAGCTTCAATTGGGTTGAGGCTCTTCAAATCACAAACACAATGGAGCTTCAACTGAGTTGAGCTCTTCAAATCACATAAACACAATGGAGCTTCAATTGATTTGAGCTCTTCAAATCACAAACACAATGGAATTCAATTTATCTGAGCTTTTCAAATCACAAACACAATGGAGCTTCAATTGAGTTGAGCTCTCAAATCACAAACACAATGGAGCTTCAATTGATCTAGAGCTCTTCAAATCACAAATCAGGCTCTGCTTCAAGCTCTTCCCTAAAACAAAATGGAGCTTCAATTGAGTTGAGCTCTTCAAATCACAAACACAATGGAGCTTTCAATTGAGTTGAGCTCTTCAAATCACAGAAAACACAATGGAGATTCAATTGTCTGAGCTCTTCAAATCACAAACACAATGGAGCTTCAATTGATCTGAGCTCTTTAAATCACAAACAATGACTCCAATTGAGCTCTTCAAAATCCAAACACAATGGAGACTTCAATTGTTGAGCTCTTCAAATCACAAAAACACAATGGAGTTTCAATTGAGTTGAGCTCTTCAAATCACAAACACAATGGGCAATTCTTCCAAATCACAAACACAATGGAGCTTCAATTGAGTTGGAGCTCTTCAAATCACAAACACAATGGATCTTCAATTGAGATGAGCTCTTCAAAATCACAAACACAATGGAGCTTCAATTGAGTTGAGCTCTTCAAATCAAAAAACACAGCTGAGCTCTTCAAAATTGAGATGAGCTCTTCAAATCACAAACACAATGGAGCTTCATTTGATTTGAGCTTTTTCAAATCCACAAACACAATGGAGGTTCAAATGAGTTGAGCTCTTCAAATCACTAAACACAATGGAGCTTCAATTGAGTTGAGCTCTTCAAATCCAAAACACAATGGCTTCAATTGATTTGAGCTCTTCAAATCACAAACACAATGGAGCTTCAATTGAGTTTGAGCTCTTCAAATCACAAACACAATGGAGCTTCAATTGAGTTGAGGCTCTTTCAAATCACAAACACAATGATCTGAACTCTTCAAATTGAATTTCAAAGCTCTTCAAATCACAAACAAAATGGAGCTTCAATTGGGATGAGCTCTTCAAATCACAAACACAATGGGCTTCAATTGATTTGAGCCCTTCAAATCACAAAACACAATGGAGCTTCAATTGGGTTGATTTTCTTCAAATCACAAACAAAATGGAGCTTCAAATGAGTTGAGCTCTTCAAATCACAAAACACAATGGAGCTTCAATTGAGTTGAGCTTTCAAATCACAAACACAATGTAGCTTCAATTGGTTGAGCTCTTCAAATCACAAACACAATGGAGCTTCAATTGATCTGAGCTCTTCAAATCACAAACAAAATGGGCTTCCAATTGATTGAGCCTTCAAATCACAAAACAATGGAGCTTCAATTGAGTTGGGCTCTTCAAATCACAAACACAATGGAGCTTCAATTGATTTGAGCTCTTCAAATCACAAACACAATGGAAGCTTCAATTAAGATGACTCTTCAAAACACAAACACAATGGTTCAAATGAGTTGGCTCTTTCAAATCACAAACACAATGGAGCTTCAATTGGTTGAGCTCTTCAAATCACAAAAACACAATGGAGCTTCAATTGAGTTGAGTTTTTCAAATCACAAAACACAATGGAGCTTCAATTGAGTTGAGCTCTTCACAAATCTGTCTTCAAAAAACAAAATGGACATTCAGTGATGGAGCTCTTCAAATCAAACTACAGTGGAGCTTCTGAGTTGGAGCTCTTCAAATCACAAAACAATTGAGTTTCAATTGTTGAGTTCTTTAAAATCACAAAACACAATGAGTTTCAATTTTGAGCTCTTCAAATCACAAACACAATGGAGCTTCAATTGATCTGAGCTCTTCAAATCCCACAAACACAACTCACAAATGATGAGCTCTTCAAATCACAAACACAATGGAGCTTCAATTGATCTGAGCTCTTCAAATCACAAACACAATGGAGCTTCAATTGAGATGAGCTCTTCAAATCACAAACACAATGAAGTTTCAATTGAGTTGAGCTCTTCAAATCACAAACACAATGGAGCTTCAATTGATCTGAGCTCTTCAAATCACAAACACAGTGGAGCTTCAATTGATCTGAGCTCTTCAAATTGAAAACAATGGAGCTTCAAATGATTTGAGCTCTTCAAATCACAAAAGCAATGGAGTTTTCAATTGAGTTGAGCTCTTCAAATCACAAACACAGTGGAAATTGAACTGAGCTCTTCAAATCACAAACACAATGGAGCTTCAAATTTGACAAACACTTCAAATCTTCAAATCACAAAACAATGGACAATGATTTGAGCTCTTCAAATCACAAACACAATGGAGCTTCAATTGAGTTGAGCTCTTCAAATCACAAACACAATGGAGCTTCACATTGGATCAATTGAGTTGAGCTCTTTCAAATCAATGGAGCTTCAATTGATCAAGCTCTTCAAATCACAAACACAATGGAGCTTCAATTGAGATGAGCTCTTCAAATCACAAACACAATGGAGCTCTTCAATTGATTTGAGCTCTTCAAATCACAAACACAATGGAGCACAATGTTGAGCTCTTCAAATTGGAGCTTCAATTGAACTGAGCTCTTCAAATCACAAACACAATGGAGCTTCAATCACAAACACAATGGAGCTTTAATTGAACTGAGCTCTTCAAATCACAAAACACAATGGAGCTTCAATTGAGTTGAGCTCTTCAAATCAAACACAAAAGCTTCAATTGATTTGAGCTCTTCAAATGGAGCTAAAATGATCTTCAAATCACAAACACAATGGAGCTTCAATTGATTTGAGCTCTTCAAATCCCACAAACACAATGGAGCTTCAATTGAGTTGAGCTCTTCAAATCACAAACACAATGGAGCTTCAAATGATCTGAGCTCTTCAAATCACAAACACAATGGAGCTTCAATTGATTTGAGCTCTTCAAATCACAAACACAATGGAGCTTCAATTGAGCTGAGCTCTTCAAATCACAAACACAATGGAGCTTTAATTGAGATGAGCTCTTCAAATCACAAACACAATGGAGATTCAATTGAGTTGAGCTCAAAATCACAAACACAATGGAGCTTCAATTGATCTGAGCTCTTCAAATCCACAAACACAATGGAGCTTCAATTGATCTGAGCTCTTCAAATCACAAACACAATGGAGATTCAATTGAGTTGAGCTCTTCAAATCACAAACACAAATGGAGCTTCCACAAACAATTGAGTTGAGCTCTTCAAATCACAAAACAATGGAGCTTCAATGAGTTGAGCTCTTCAAATCACAAACACAATGGAGCTTCAATTGAGTTGAGCTCTTCAAATCACAAAACACAATGGAGCTTTAATTGAGTTGAGCTCTTCAAATCACAAACACAATGGAGCTTCAATTGAGTTGAGCTCTTCAAATCACAAACACAATGGAGCTCTTCAAATTGATCTGAGCTCTTCAAATCACAAACACAATGGAGCTTCAATTGAGTTGAGCTCTTCAAATCACAAACACAATGGAGCTTCAATTGATCTGAGCTCTTCAAATCCACAAACACAATGGAGCTTCAAATGATTTTGAGCTCTTCAAATCACAAACACAATGGAGACTTCAATTGATCTGGGCTCTTCAAATCACAAACACAATGGAGCTTCAATTGAGATGAGCTCTTCAAATCACAAACACAATGGAGCTTCAAGCTCTTCAAATCACAAACACAATGAAATGATTTGAGCTCTTCAAATCACAAACACAATGGAGCTTCAATTGAGGAACTTCAATTGAGCTCTTCAAATCACAAACACAATGGAGCTTCAATTGATCTGAGCTCTTCAAATCACAAACACAATGGAGCTTCAATTGAGTTGAGCTCTTCAAATCACTACAAACACAATGGAGCTTTCAATTGAGTTGAGCTCTTCAAATCCACAAACACAATGGAGCTTCAATTGATTTGAGCTCTTCAAATCCACAAACACAATGGAGCTTCAATTGATTTGAGCTCTTCAAATCACAAACACAATGGAGCTTCAAATGATTTGAGCTCTTTCAAATTGGAGTTGAGCTCTTCAAATCACAAACACAATGGAGCTTCAATTGAACTGAGCTCTTCAAATCACAAAACACAATGGAGCTTCAATTGAGTTGAGCTCTTCAAATCACAAACACAATGGAGCTTCAATTGATTTGAGCTCTTCAAATCACAAACACAATGGAGCTTCAAATTGACACAATGGGTTGAGCTCTTCAAATCACAAACACAATGGAGCTTCAATTGAGATGAGGCTCTTCAAATCACAAACACAATGGAGTTTTAATTGAGTTGAGCTCTTCAAATCACAAACACAATGGAGCTTCATTGATTGATCTTCCAAATCACAAAACAATCTTCAAATCCACAAAAACACAATGGAGCTTCAAAATGGTTGAGCTCTTCAAATCACAAACACAATGGAGCTTCAATTGAGATGAGCTCTTCAAATCACAAACACAATGGAGTTTCAATTGATTTGAGCTCTTCAAATCCTGGAAACACAATGGAGCTTCAAAGCTCTTCAAATCCACAAACACAATGGAGCTTCAATTGAGTTGAGCTCTTCAAATCACAAACACAATGGAAGTTTCAATTGAGTTGAGCTCTTTCAAATCACAAACACAATGCTTCAATTGAGTTGAGCTCTTCAATCACAAACACAAAAAACAATGGAGCTTCAATTGATTTGAGCTCTTCAAATCCACAAACACAATGGAGCTTCAATTGATTTGAGCTCTTCAAATCACAAAACACAATGGAGCTTTTGAGTTGAGCTCTTCAAATCACAAACACAATGGAGCTTCAATTGATTTGAGCTCTTCAAATCCACAAACACAATGGAGCTTCAATTGATTTGAGCTCTTCAAATCACAAACACAATGGAGCTTCAATTGAGTTGAGCTCTTCAAATCACAAAACACAATGCTTCAATTGAGTTGAGCTCTTCTTCAAATCTTGAGCTCTTCAAATCACAAACAATGGAGCTTCAATTGATCTGAGCTCTTCAAATCACAAAACACAATGGAGCTTCAATTGAGTTGAGCTCTTCAAATCACAAACACAATGGAGCTTCAATGATTTGCAAATCACAAAACACAATGGAGCTTCAAATGATCTGAGCTCTTCAAATCACAAACACAATGGAGCTTCAATTGAGTTGAGCTCTTCAAATCACAAACACAATGGAGCTTCAATTGCTTTAAATCACAAACACAATGGAACTTGGGCTCTTCAAATCACAAACACAATGGAGTTTCAATTGATCTGAGCTCTTCAAATCACAAACACAATGGAGCTTCAATTGATTTGAGCTCTTCAAAACACAATGGACTTCAATGATTTGAGCTCTTCAAATCACAAACACAATGGAAGCTCTTCAAACACAAACACAATGGAGCTTCAAATGATCTGAGCTCTTCAAATCACAAACACAATGGAGTTTCAATTGATTTGAGCTCTTCAAATCACAAAACACAATGGAGCTTCAATTGATCTGAGCTCTTCAAATCACAAACTCTTCAAATCTGAGCTCTTCAAAACAAACACAATGGGCTTCAAATGATCTGAGCTCGCTTCAAATCACAAACACAATGAAGCTTCAATTGAGTTGAGCTCTTCAAATCACAAACACAATGGAGCTTCAATTGAGTTGAGCTCTTCAAATCACAAACACAATGGAGCTTCAATTGATCTGAGCTCTTCAAATCACAAACACAATGGAGCTTCAATGAGCTCTTCAAATCACAAACACAATGGAGCTTCAATTGATTTGAATCTTCAAATCACAAACACAATGGAGCTTCAATTGATTGGAGCTCTTCAAATCACAAACACAATGGAGCTTCAATTGAGTTGAGCTCTTCAAATCACAAACACAATGGAGTTTCAATTGATCTGAGGCTCTTTAAAATCACAAACACAATGGAGCTTCAATTGATCTGAGCTCTTCAAATCACAAACACAATGGAGCTTCAAATGATTTGAGCTCTTTACAAACACAATGGAAATCTGAGCTCTTCAAATCAAACACAATGGAGCTTCAATTGAGTTGAGCTCTTCAAATCACAAACACAATGAAGCTTCAATTGATCTGAGCTCTTCAAATCACAAACACAATGGAGCTTCAATTGAGTTGCTCTTCAAATCACAAAACACAATGGAGCTTTCAATTGAGTTGAGCTCTTCAAATCACAAAACACAATGGAGATTCAAAATGGAGCTTCAAATCACAAACACAATGCTTCAATTTGAGTTGAGCTCTTCAAATCACAAACACAATGGAGCTTCAATTGAGTTGAGCTCTTCAAAGTTTCAATTGAGTTGAGCTTCAAATACAAACACAATGGCTTCAATTGATTTGAGCTCTTCAAATGACAAAACAATGGAGCTTCAAATGATTTGAGCTCTTCAAATCAATGGAGCTTCAAATGAAGCTCTTCAAATCACAAACACAATGGAGCTTTCAATTGAGTTGAGCTCTTCAAATCACAAACACAATGGAGCTTCAATTGAGATGAGCTCTTCAAATCACAAACACAATGGAGTTTCAATTGATCTGAGCTCTTCAAATCACAAACACAATGTTGAGCTTCAATTGAGTTGAGCTCTTCAAATCACAAACACAATGGAGCTTCAATTGATTTGAGCTCTTCAAATCACAAACACAATGGAGCTTCAATTGAGTTGAGCTCTTCAAATCACAAACACAATGGAGCTTTCAATTGAGTTGAGCTCTTCAAATCACAAACACAATGGAGCTTCAAATGATTTGAGCTCTTCAAATCACAAACACAATGGAGCTTTTGAGTTGAGCTCTTCAAATCACAAACACAATGGAGCTTCAATTGAGTTGAGCTCTTCAAATCACAAAACACAATGGAGCTTCAATTGAGATGAGCTCTTCAAATCACAAACACAATGGAGCTTCAATTGATTTTTGTTGCTCTTCAAATCACAAAACACAATGGAGCTTCTTGAGCCTTCAAATCACAAACACAATGGGCTTTAATTTATCTGAGCTCTTCAAATTGATCTTGAGCTCTTCAAATCACAAACACAATGGAGCTTCAATTGATCTGAGCTCTTCAAATCACAAACACAATGGAGCTTCAAATTGAGCTCTTCAAATCACAAACACAATGGAGTTTCAATTGAGTTGAGCTCTTCAAATCACAAACACAATGGGCTTCAATTGATTTGAGCTCTTCAAATCACAAACACAATGGAGCTTCAATTGAGTTGAGCTCTTCAAATCACAAACACAATGGAGCTTCAATTGAGTTGAGCTCTTCAAATCACAAACACAATGGAGCTTCAATTGATTTGAGCTCTTCAAATCACAAACACAATGGAGCTTCAAATGATCTGAGCTCTTCAAATCACAAACACAATGGAGCTTCAATTGATCTGAGCTCTTCAAATCACAAACACAATGGAGCTTCAATTGAGATGATCTCTTCAAATCACAAACACAATGAAGTTTCAATTGATCTGAGCTCTTCAAATCACAAACACAATGTAGCTTCAATTGAGTTGAGCTCTTCAAATCACAAACACAATGGAGCTTCAATTGAGTTGAGCTCTTCAAATCACACAAACACAAAGCTTCACAAATGGACAATGAGTTGGAGCTTCAATTGAGTTGAGCTCTTCAAATGACAAAAACAAACACAATGATTTGAGCTTCAAATCACAAACACAATGGAGCTTTAATTGAGTTGAGCTCTTCAAATCACAAACACAATGGAGCTTCAATTGAGTTGAGCTCTTCAAATCACAAACACAATGGAGCTTCAAATTGCTCTTCAAATCACAAACACAATGGAGCTCTTCAAATCACAAACACAATGGAGCTTCAATTGAGTTGAGCTCTTCAAATCACAAACAATGGACAATGGAGTTGAGCTGAGCTCTTCAAATCACAAACACAATGGAGCTTCAATTGATCTGAGCTCTTCAAAACACAAACACAATGGAGCTTCAAATGATCTGAGCTCTTCAAATCACAAACACAATGGAGCTTCAATTGATCTGAGCTCTTCAAATCACAAACACAATGGAGCTTCAATTGAGATGATCTCTTCAAATCACAAACACAATGAAGTTTCAATTGATCTGAGCTCTTCAAATCACAAACACAATGGAGCTTCAATTGAGATGAGCTCTTCAAATCACAAACACAATGGAGCTTCAATTGAGTTGAGCTCTTCAAATCACAAACACAATGGAGCTTCAATTGTGTTGAGGTCTTCAAATAACAAACACAATGGAGATTCAACTGAGTTGAGCTCTTCAAATCACAAACACAATGGAGCTTCAATTGAGTTGAGCTCTTCAAATCACAAACACAATGGAGCTTCAATTGAGTTGAGCTCTTCAAATCACAAACAATGGAGCAATGAGTTGAGCTCTTGAGCTTCAATTGATTTGAGCTCTTCAAATCAAAAACAATGGAGCTTCAAATGATTTGAGCTCTTCAAATCCAAAAACACAATGGAGCTTTAATTGAGCTCTTCAAATCATAAAACACAATGGGCTTCAATTGATTTGAGCTCTTCAAATCACAAAACAATGGAGCTTCAATTGAGTTGAGCTCTTCATTATCACAAACACAATGGACTTCAATTGAACTGAGCTCTTCAAATCACAAAACAATGGAGCTTCAATGGAGCAAATTCAATTGAGTTGAGCTCTTCAAAACAAACACAATGGACCTTCAAACACTAAACACAATGCTTCAATTGATCTTGAGCTCTTCAAATCAAACACAATGGAGCTTTATTGAGTTGAGCTCTTCAAATCACAAACACAATGCTTCAATTGATCTGAGCTCTTCAAATTCTGGGCTCTTCAAATCACAAACACAATGGAGCTTCAATTGAGTTGAGCTCTTCAAATCACAAACACAATGGAGCTTCAATTTGAGTTTGAGCTCTTCAAATCACAAACACAATGGAGCTCTTTCAATTGAGTTGAGCTCTTCAAATCACAAACACAATGGAGCTTCAATTGAGTTGAGCTCTTCAAATTGAGTTGAGCTCTTCAAATCACAAACACAATGGAGCTTCAATTGAGCTCTTCAAATCACAAACACAATGGAGCTTCAAATCTGAGCTCTTCAAATCAAACACAATGGAGCTTCAATTGAGTTGGAGCTCTTCAAATCACAAACACAATGGAGCTTCAATTGAGATGAGCTCTTCAAATCACAAAACACAATGGAGCTCTTTCAAAACACAATGATCTGAGCTCTTCAAATCACAAACACAATGGACAATTGGAGCTCTTCAAATCCACAAACACAATGGAGCTTCAATTGATTGAGCTCTTCAAATTGAGTTGAGCTCTTCAAAAGCTTCAAATTGAGTTGAGCTCTTCAAATCACAAACACAATGGAGCTTCAATTGAGATGAGCTCTTCAAATCAAACAAATCGAGGTTGAGCTCTTCAAATCTGCGAAACTTCAAAACAAACACAATCACAATTGAAGCTCTTCAAATCACAAACACGCTTAACTCTGATTCTTTGGCATTTTGAAGAAATAAAATTGATTTCCTCAATTCATGAATTTTTGGAGAAATTTTAATCTGAATTTAAAACAAACATTTTTAAATTCACAAGAATGTTTGTGTTACTTTAAACCTAATATAAATTAAAAAATTTTAAAATCATTAATTCTTTTCAGTTATTTAAAAATTTGAATTTTTAACTGCTTCTTCCTAATCTGATCACAAAATCCCAATCCTGGATGTTCGTGCACCAGATGAAGGGTATATTTTCAATTCCAGATTCCAAAAAAGTATAATATGTTTATGTAGAGCAAGTTTGGCCCAACGTAGAGGAGGTTTCAGACACACGGATGGACAGACAGAATTCCAGTTTATTTATTTAGGTATAATGATTTCTAAGTAAATTAACCAGCATTCAATGTCATATAGCAAGTTAAATATAACATACAAGCTTAGCACTCTTTTCGCTCCTTTTTAACGAAATTTGTAATGTTTTCTTTTGCTTTGAGTAAGTTATTCCAATGCAGATTCAGTTTTGGTGCCACAGTCTTTGAAAACACCTCCTAGATATTTAAATTTCTGTACTTGCTTGAATTTTATATTTTCACTTCGCAATTCGCATTTCACATTTTCCACTCAGTAATAAGCATACATATTTCTTCTTACAATTGATGCTTAGTCCTTTCTTCCTGCTTTCTTTTATTACCACGTCTAGGATTTCCTACATTTTTCTTATTTGCGTATCTTATGTTGTTAAGATTGTGTCCACTGGTAATAAATCCTGTAAGGACATCTAGTTCTTTTAGGTTTGCATAGCCGTATTGGTTAAATAAATCTGACGAGAAGATTCATCGTTGTCTCATGCCACTTTCTATTTTGTGGAATTGTTTCAAGTCATTTTATGTCTGTATGCAGGCATTTTTCTTTCAGTAAATCTTTTGGATTATTCTAATATCTTTCCTAAGTTCATTATTTTTGGTAATTATCTCTTCCACGTGGTTATTCTTTTGTTCTTACATATTTTATCTTTGCAGCCAAAAATTCGAGGCAAAAAATTGAATTTGCTTTGGAGAATTTTTACGTCATTGTCGAATAGATAAAACTTTGAAATATTTAATTATGAAAGATTTTGCGTAAGTTTAACTTGTCTAAAATAACTTTCATGACAGTCGCTAACATCTTTAAGGCTATCGGATGTTCTACTTTTACTGAAAAAAGACAAAAAAACAAAGCAAGAAAAAATAAGAGAGAAAACATTAAAATTCATCTGCGTCTAGGATGGTAAATATTACATTGCCTATAGGTTCAAATCTACTTGGCGAGAGAAAATTCTGATACTCTCTTTCTAAATTTAACAGGACAACTAATCGTTTTGTCTTGGAAGCCAGTGCAGGAAATACGTATTTTATCGTATTTGCTTTAACAAACCAGATCCGTACGTTTACAGAGAAATGTAAAATTGAAATTGAAATTTTCTTTCTTAATGGTTGCAGCGAAAAATCTTTATTTGTTTTGCTCACATTGTAAAATGGAAACTGAATTGATAAAGTACAAACAGCAGTACTCAAAAACTTTGATCAAATCTTAAGTTGTAGAAATAGAGTCAGTCGAATGATATATGTGCTTTAAGATGAAAGAATTCAGATATGACTAAAATACATCTATAAAAAGACAATATGAAAAAAGTGAGAAGGACAACTTATCACGTTTCATCCACTGGTGGACTTTATGAAATGGAAGTGTTTTATTTTTCAAAAAGTATTTATAAACAGAAGTACAAATGTCGTGATACACAACGATGTAACAAATGCATTATGATGCATAGAAATAGATTCAACCACAACTTCGATCTAAAGAATACCACACTTATTAAAAGAGAACATAACTTACTTAGATGGAAGGTTCTTGAAAGTGCCACTATTGAATCGTATCAAAATGTAAATCTGCGCCTTGAAATTTTTCAAAAATCTCCTTTCCTGAAAGAAATACTCTTTTCTTAAGCCAACATACATGGCCATAAAAAATTTTAAAAATAAAAAGTTAAATTCAAAACCTTCAGTTATTTAAAATATATAATACATAAATTAATGTCAAACTAAAATAATATAAATAATAATTATATTATTAAAAAAAATTCAATAAAAATATTCACCAACTTTCGTTTATTAGACATTAAATTACATCACTTAGCATCTTCCATAATTTGCCTTGGTTTTCGGTTAGCCTGGAATATATTTATAAGTGTTCTTAATTTCTAAAATTCTGAATAAGAAACTGCGTTTTTAATTATGTGCTTAAATATAGAAATAATTGTAGCAAAATAAAATCCTTACATTTGCGTTGATAAAGTCCATCAGAGGAGGAAATGCGTCGGCTAAGATGAGTTTTCCTTTAGTTTTTATTCATGTGCTCAATATGTAAAAGTAAATTAGAACGAATTCTACACTGCTGAGTGAGGGAAATGTCTTGAAACTAGGACACAAAAAATCAACACTAAATGGCAATCTGTGCGACGTAATAAGTGATATTGTAGGTCTGTCAGTGTTTAGAGGACTGTGTGCGTTTGCGAGTTATTAGGCTAGAAACGCGTGCTGTTTATTACTGCTAGAAGGTCCAAATACAAGAACAATACGGACTCAAGTTGAGTCCAACCGAAGATGTAACGAAAACAAACAAGACCTATTATATATATATATATATATATATATATATATATATATATATATATATATATATATATATATATATCAACAAATATATATATTAAAACAACAAATTTACAAGTGACAAAGACATCAACGTTTGTGTTTGTGTGTGAACGTAAAGAGTTTGTATTTTGGTGAATGTTCGTACGTACGTGGATGAGAGTTTCATAGCGTTTTCCCACAAGTGGGCAAAAAACGCTGATCTCCGTGGGAGATTACATTTTTAAATGTTTGCGTTGAAATGCAAAGTAGAAAAGAGACCTAGGCAATAAATTGCCTAGTATTTTTAGTGTAGGGAGAGCGACCCCTAGTGACAATTAGGAAATTAAGGATGCGCTAACTCCGACAAATGTATCGTTTGATCTCAGAATGAGTTGGAGTCAGAAGGAAGGGATATTTTATCTCTAAGTGGGGAGCTGTTTCAGTTTTTCTTTTCGAAAAACAATAGCATGGTTATACGAAGAATATATTTAAAAAAAAGCGTGAGAAAACTCTGTGTCAAGGGATTTTACAACATAAAAAATACGTCATTGACTGCATTAAGGCATCTTTCAATTGAATCCCCTTGGCATTGTTCACCTCATGAAAAATATTCGCCATTTACAATATTGATTATTGTATTACAAACATATTTATCTTTTCTTTTCCTTTTTTTTTACATCTAGCTTGCTCGGCATTCATAGGCATGGGTTCTGCATTCCCCTCTGCATATATTCTGATGATCAGCAGTTCGTGAATGTCTCACTCTATATATTTGAGTAGTTGTTTAATTGGTAAATGCTCTGATAAGCATTCTTCTTTGGTACCTAGACATTTTACGAATTTAAGCGCATTACTAGATTGGCACCAAAGTAAACGTAAGTTCTATGCAAAGAGGGATTTCTATTGTATTTCTCACTTGTGGAACGCTATTCTGGCTTCTTGCTTCCAAGTCGACTTTAATCTTAAAAATTTTAAATGCAATGTCAATCATCGTCTTTTAAATTCTTGTTCTTTTATTGTTCTCTCTCCTTAATCGTATTTTTCTTTTCTCTAACACCTCTTGCATCTCTGGATGTATTTTCTTACTCGGGGGTGAAATGGTTTAAAAAATCTACTTTTTTTACAATAATTTCCAAACCCAAAATGCACCGTGTCGCAATAGAGGAAATTAAAAGAAACCATTTAATCGAGTCTGTACTTGTTCTTGGAACACATTATAAACACAGATATCGAAATCACCCCAATCAAGGCAATAAAGCCACGATGACACCAGAGGTTAATGGGTATGAAAGCAGTTGAAAACAGAAAACATTATGAAGAAGCAGGAACAATAGAAGAGTTATCAGGAAGACTGTAGGTAAAGAGTGACATTGCATTTAAATTTTTGAGGATCAAACTTGACTGGTAACCAAGAAACCGGAAGTGTGTTCTATAAAAGGGAAGCACGAGAAGAAAAAAAAGCTGTTATCCAATTCAACTGTAAAAATATATTTGCTAATCTAGTACTGCGATTAAATTAATAAAGTCTAGGAGCCATAGCAAAGAGCTCATCCGAACAATTTTACGAATTGCAATTTTACGGCGGCGGGAATCTAACTGAGTCCGAGACGTCAGGTCAGGATTAGTCTAATTGCTGATTCATTTTTGGATTTTATCAAGAATCTCTAAATATATAACAGAAACACCAGACCACAGGTGGGAACAATATTCGAGGCAGGAACACATGGTAGACGTATAGATATGTATAATAGATTCAGGAGAGTAGAAATGTCTTGCATTACACAGTGAGCCAAATTTCTAACAGCTGACCTACCGATGGATTCAACTTACAATTTCGTGTCCGCCGAAAACTTTAGACCGAGAAGGCACAACAAGTCACTCTCTTGGGGGTTAGCATCAGCCATATTGATGGAAGGCAGAAAGAAGTCTCTCAGATAATTAAGAGAATTTTTGCTTTGGAGGCATTAAAATTAACAAGCCATCGTTTGTCCTAGTTAACAACTGGCTGTAGGTCAAGTTTTAGATCAGCCGCTAATTTGACCTTATCCATCTGACCAGACTGACTATTGAGACAGGTGGAAATGGTTATGTCGTCGTCACTATAGTTGAGAACTGATTGATTCGAATAATCGTTCTGCAGAGTTTTCTTGTAAGTTTAACGAACACCAGGTTCTGATAATAATTTCAGAATAAGCGTGCCGTACCAAATAGCACCATGTCGGGAGGAAAATTGAAATAAAAAAATTAAACGTACCAGCGTTTGTATTCTATTGAAGCCGAATATTTTCTTCCAAATGAATGAACTGTTGAGTGACTCATAATTAAGAATGAACATCTGAGTGATGTATCTTTACGAATGGCCTGCTGCTTGATGTATATTAAGAATGGACTGCTGAGTGACGTATTTTTAAGAATGAACTGCGCAGTGATGTATCTTTAAGAGTGAATTGCTGAGTGACGTATCTTTTTATTTGTTTATTGTATTTTTTCTGTTTTTTTACCAGAGTTCAGTTCACTTGGTCAGAAGTAAGAGACGCCATGTTTTTCGTAACAAAATAAAAATGGATTTGTAATTACCGAGGGGATTAAGGTATAATAGAATCGTCTATATTTGGTTTTAGGTGTAGACGAGGACAAGTAAGGAGAAGAGGAAAATAACAAGATCGATGTAGATATTTTTGGTATATAATTTTGGTACTCTGCTATTAATTTGGAACTCTGTTCCCGTAAATACCATTCCGACTTTAAGTCAAAAATTTACTATAACATAATATTTATTTAGATGAGTGTTTCTCCGATCGTAGTTATATGGTCGCAATTAATCTGTCTACAAATATATCCTTGCTGCTATAGTTCTACAGGAAATGAAGGAAATGGAAATAGATGTTAGATCACCCCCCCATCAATCTTTGATACCCACTTCTAATGGTGCTTTTAGTCCTCCGAAACGAGTGTTTGCAACCTCCCAAATGATGTTTCTCATTCAAGAACTTGTGATGCTTTCATTTCTTGGCAACAGCCTCATTTAGTAACTCTCTAGCTTGAGTGGCTCTTGGATCCTCTACTGGGCGAAACTATAAAGAAAAAAACATATAAGATTATCCCTTCAGTGTTCTTTCGACCAATTGTAGAATTGATGTCCAGGTGTGGTCCAGGTGTGGTCTAGATCTGCAAAATCGTTTCTTGTGACGTTCGGATATTTGCTAAAGCTTAGTTACGTGTTGGTACAAGAGATTCATGTTTTCGTTGCTTTTTTCTTTCTTTTTAAACTGCTTGTTGAAGTGGGTGGTATGCTAAATCTTTTCTTATAACTTTTGGCACGTCAGTGTAGCTATTTACTAGCTTAGTTTCGTCTTGGCACAAAGCTATAGGAGATTTACATTCATGTTTTTGCAACATCTTTCTTTTTTGTAAACTGCTTGTTGAAGTGGGTGGTATGCTAAATCTTTTCTTATAACTTTTGGCACGTCAGTGTAGCTATTTACTAGCTTAGTTTTGTCTTGCACAAAGCTATAGGAGATTTACATTCATGTTTTTGCAACATTTTTCTTTTTTGTAAACTGCTTGTTGAAGTGGGTGGTATGCTAAATCTTTTCTTATAACTTTTGGCACGTCAGTGTAGCTATTTACTAGCTTAGTTTCGTCTTGGCACAATGCTATAGGAGATTTACATTCATGTTTTTGCAACA
This sequence comes from Acanthosepion pharaonis, assembly GCA_903632075.3. NCBI lineage: Eukaryota > Metazoa > Mollusca > Cephalopoda > Sepiida > Sepiidae > Acanthosepion > Acanthosepion pharaonis. The sequence goes on from CAHIKZ030005410.1 coordinate 17,965, forward strand.
TTTTTCTTTTTTTAAAACTGCTTGTTGAAGTTGAAGATAAAAAAAAATGATGGATGAATAAACCATGTTACTTTGCCCGTTTTTACTCATCAACAAAATGGAAACTAGTGTGTGATTCTGTGCTGCCTTCAATAATCTAAAAGCAGGTGAACTAAAAGTGCACTTGTTAACGATTGGCAGGTGAAAGGAGATGAACAAAGATTGGGGCGAGGTGAGTTGATGTTTACAAGGAAAGGTAGGTGGATGGAGGGTTTCAAAGTTTGATCTGTTCTTCGTCGACGTGTCACCTTCTTGGAGAGGCCGCAAGCAAGAAAAAGAATCGAGGTCATCTACATTTTCTTATTTGTTTTGTTTTTTCATCATCGCCTATCTTCTTATCTTACTTGCCTCCGTGCTATCAAACTGCCGACGTATGGATCAGTTCGGTGGATTTCGGCAGGAAAGCGATCAGTTTTCTTCGGAGAAGGACAATTTGCATTAATTTAGATAATCTGTTGTTTAAGATGACGCTCACCTGAAGGTCTCCCAATTGGAAATCTCGGCTTACATCTCGTTTGTTTTCTTAGTTCGCTAGGAAAGATGAAATTATAGCAGGGCAGGTAGTTGGCAAAGGAGGTGTGAATCCAGAAAAGAGGCTGGCCGGGAATGTAAACAAAATAAAATAAAAACTAGGATTGTAAACGACGACAAGGAAAAAATTGAATAAAGAAAGATGAAAGTTAATCGTAAAAGAAAGAAATTGAGAGAGGATAACAAAGAAAGAAAAAAAAAAACGCTGAGGGAAAGGAAGGAAGAGGATAATTGATAAAAAAAAGATTGAAAGAAAGTAAGTAGGGAGAAAGAAAGAAAGAAAGAAAGAAAGAAAAAAGAAAGAAAGAAAAAAGAAAAGAAAGAAAGAAAGATTGTAAGTAAAAAGAAAGAAAGAAAGAAAACAAAAAAAACGCTGAGGGAAAGGAAGGAAGAGGATAATTGATAAAAAAAAGAAAGATTGAAAGAAAGTAAGTAGGGAGACAGAAAGAAAGAAAGAAAGAAAGAAAGAAAGAAAGAAAGAAAGAAAGATTGTAAGAAAGTAAAATGAAAGAAAGAAACAAACAAACAAAGAGACATAGAGCGAAAGTAGGGAGATATGAAGAAAGAAAGAAAGATTGTAAGTAACAAGAAAGAAAGAAAGAAAGAAAGAAAGAAAGAAAGAAAGAAAGAAAGAAATAACAGAACAGAACAGAAAAAGCGAAAGTAGGGAGGTATGAAGAAAGAAAGATTGTAAGCAAGTAGGGAGAAAGAAAGAAAGATACGAAGAAAGAATGAAAGAAAAAGAGAAAGAAAGGGGTAAAAATCAAATAGAAAATTTAAAAAAAAATAAAATCATAAGGAAATATAAGAGAATCTACGATAAAGAAAGGACCCAAAAAATGATTAAAGAAGAGAGAAAAGAAAATGGAACGTTAACAGAAAGAAAGCGAAAAGAATAAAAGAAAAGAATGAAAGAAAAAGTAAGAAAGAAAAAAGGAATAGATGAAAAGAGAGATTGTAAAAAAAAAAGGTGGAAACGAAAAACGGAACTTGAATGAATAATAATAATAATAATAATAATAATAATAATAATAATAATAAAGGAGAAACGTAACAAAACACTGAGTATCATATGAAAAATAAAAGTAAAAAACAAATCATGAAAGAGAGAAAGAAAACAAAAACAGAAATGAAGAAAACAAAAGAAAATCTTAACGAAAACAAGAAATATGAAATATCTTTTTAAAAGAAAAATTGAAAATGATAATTCTATTTTCTTTAGTTTTTCTGTTTCTTTTACTGCTGACGTATTTCTTGTGTTTTGTATGAAAACGAGGCTGACATTTAGTTTTTCTGTGTTTGAAACATAAAGATTTATTGTCTCAATCTTTTTCAGAGTCCAGGAAATAGGTTTTCTCTTGGCATTTGACGATAAATTAATTCCAGACAAGATTCAAAAATTCTGTGAACGAATTATAATGAATAAAAGCATATTTATAAAGCACCTGCAGAGAGAATTAGTGCAACTGAGATGAAACTTGGAAGAAATGCCAGCGAGCAGGATTAAGATTAAACAGTTTTGGTACTCCAACGAAACCTTCCAAGAAATAGAAAAGCATTCATTTTTTACAGACGTTGTACTAAAAAGGTTAGAGAGCTCGGTCTGTCTATTAGTTCTAGTGAAAAGAGATGGGGTCATACTTCTAGAAAGGGTATTAATGTGAAGTGAATTCAAAATCCTTGGCTTGAATTTGAATCTCGCCTGCCGATTTCATTTTACATGTGAATCACCGTGATGTCAACCGCACGACCCTTATGTTCTTAGATACGTTGAGAACCATTGAACCATTGAACCATTGAACCACTGAACACCAGGATGACAATGTTTACCATTTAACGGCACTTTCTATAGAAAATCGGTTTGTTTTACCAAATAAATTTTTAACACAAGTTGTATTGATGCGGTAGAAAAACCACATTTTTCTTTCTTTGCTTCGTTAATGTGTTTTAATCTGATGGAATCCGGCTTTTAAACGGCCATTTATTGGTACCAAACATATAATTACTTGCATTATTTACATTATTCGAACGGAAGACGACAAAAGGTGTCGAACGATTCTTCGGTAGGGAAATGAAGAAGATAAAAAGTGAGTGCAGTACTGTCCCTTCTGGGAAACATGATGGCCTCTACTACATGCGGTGAGGGGTAAAGGGTTTTACCTGAATCAGACAGAGGCATTGAACTGAGACAATTTGTTGTGTCCTAGAGTCCTCGCGAGCGGCGGTGACTTGGATCCGGAAAAACCAACATCTTTATCCACCGACAAGGCTATCTTCATATCCTGACGAGACCGTTACGCTCGGATTTTCTTCAGTGATTTGAATTTAATGAATGAAACACAAAACTTAGATGATTTGAATGTAAAGTTATTTCTTTGCTCAAATGAGGAATGAACCCCCAAAATTGGAGAAGTTTTTTTGGGGGTCATCCCTGCTGGCACATTTTTTTGTGGAACTTTTGGATCGAACCAACATCTTTATCCACCGGGCTATTTGTCCTCGAGACGAACCGTAAAAAATAGAATTTGAATTGTTCGGTTCGAAATAAAGTGTTCGGTTCGAAATTCCAATCACATGAAGAAATCCGGAGCGTACAACGGCCGAAACGTTGTGAATATGGCAATGAACATGATGATAACAGTCCGAATAATGTAAATAATGCAAGTAATCATAATACTTCATCTTAGAGATATACAAAGACAATCTTATAATATATGACAAGGAAATATTGCCCATACCATTATACGATTAACACTACCAAAACCACCATTCGGAACTGTTGATATCAGATAGGATAGATTTATTACTTTAAGCACCAGTTTACGCCAAATTCTGACCCACAACCACGCGAACGACGCAGCAGAAACTCATGAGACCAGAGAATGTTTTACTACTTTTCTTTTGTACAAATTTTGTTATCCTTAGCGAATTGTAGCTTCAGTTATTTTCTTATTTGAAGAGAGTGTCACCTGGCGTAGTTTTGACTTTTGCATCTCGCCTGCTTCAAGGTTTGACTTGTTGTACGTTTAGTGATACTCACCTACATCGAGCGGTTATTTGAGCTACTCTTGAGTTTCTATCAACTTCCGTCCTGGGTATGACAATAAACTATTCCCTGGAGCAAGGCCTCTGATCAGGATGTTTTAAGGAACGTCGAAGCACCTCTTAATTGCTCTTGTTCCCAGGTCCAAACTCAGGGTGCTATCACCTGTAAAGGCACCAAATTTGCGTAATTAGTTGACTCCCAAACTGGAGTCAAAACCGTACGAAAGTAAAAAAAAACAAAAAAACAACAATAACAAAAAAAAAACAATTCATATTAAAAATACCAGCAATACATTTTTAGGAAAAGAAATTACGAGCAATAAATTTTTGTAAAAGAAATTACTATTGCACCCAAGAAAATTAAATTTCGGCATTAAATGACCTATAAGGATGTTGATATGCTGCTAAACAAACAAAAAACTAATCCTTCTATCAGTTTGAGACAGCCACGCCCTTCTCCATCAACGTTTCGCATTAACATAAGATTTCTGCCGACAAAATTACCATTCACTAGAATTTCTTTCTTTTTTCTGACTATTCTCTGTAAACTCTGGAAATGGTCGTCGAGCGTAAGAATCGTCGTAGATCTACAGTTATTGAAATACTCCGAGCTGCTCGTTTGTCACCAACGACCTTGTTCAATATCAATCTTATCTATATTTCCCACACTAATACATGAAATGAAATTCAGCAGGTCACCACAACCACTTTATTGGCCGATTAAACACTTGCATAAGAGAACGTTTGTTCAACTGTAATTAAAATTTATACTCTTTAACCACTTAATAAATGGTTAAAGAGTATAAATTTTTAAAAAAAGTAACCTCAAATATTTAGCAAATTGTTGAGAAACAGGCAGAATTTTCATATTTCATCTTTAATGATAACAGAATCATCCTAACTGACCTTAATATCTGTGGAAGAGAACTTGAAGAATTTGATACCTAGTGGGCATATTGAAGGCGTAAAAGTGCGTAAATTCCTCCTTGGAGGGATTTTAACGCAGGCTTATCGTCTCACAGTTGCGTCTCTGTCTTTTGGCAGAGGGCACTCAGGGACTTCTCTGTCAAAAGACAGAGGGGCAACTGAGGAAAATAATATTGAAGAGGTGCCCAGGCCTGGGGAACAGCTGCCTGATGCCGCACCCTCCCATTGAACCAGAGGGAGGGATCGGTGCTCGCATCGAGGCTAGCCCAACCGACGTTTCCGGGGGCTGAGGGTAATTTTTGTCCTTGTCCCGGGCGTACGCACCTTGTGTCACATCTCGTCCAAGTGGGAGGAAGGAGTTAATACTGCATATTGAAGGCGTGAGACAGTGAGGATAGCAGTGAATTACCTATCTAATGAGCTTGTATAAATGTAGAATTAGATAGCAAAAAAGGCTACAAAACACAGGAAGAGCATGATACCAATGGATGACTACAAAAAAACTATAAACACAGGATGTTGTGGAGAGCCATGATCACCTGCCTAACGAGCTTGTGTAAATGGATGACAGGGATTGGGAAGGCTAGCAAAAAGACAAGCATTACCAAGAGCTACAAAACACAGGATGTTGTGGAGAGCCATGATCACCTGCCTAACGAGCTTGTGTAAATGGATGACAGGGATTGGGAAGGCTAGCAAAAAGACAAGCATTACCAAGAGCTACAAAACACAGGATGTTGTGGAGAGCCATGATCACCTGCCTAACGAGCTTGTGTAAATGGATTGACAAGACAAGATTTAAGAGCTACAAAACACAGGATGTTGGAGCCATGATCACCTGCCTAACGAGGTAAATGGATGCAGGGATTAACAAAAGACAAAAAGCTACAAAACACAGGACAAGCTCTAACGAGCTTGTGTAAATGGATGACAGGGATTTAGCAAAGACAAGCATTGCAAGAGCTACAAAACAAGGAACCTGCCTACAAAACACTAGCAAAAGGAAGTTGCAGGATGTTGGAGAGCCATGATCACCTGCCTAACGAGCTATATGACATTAATCCATTAATACAAAAACTCTTTTACCATCATATTTGCCCCTTGTAAATGGATAAATGGGAAACAGGTGGACGGATACTAACTTAGCATTGGCAAAAGCTACAAAACACAAATGCAAATAATAAAATCAGAAATTTAGAGATTTGTTGTGAAAACGTTGCTGAAATGGGATGCTCTTTGGAGAATCGTGAAGTCCACCTTCCAAAACCCAAAGTAGTGACCGCATTATTAATAGGAAGACGAAAGAATAGATCCACTGAAAAAAAACTGGCCAAGTCCTTAGAATATTTACCTGGACATGAACAAAACAGAGGGCGTTGGCTTTTAGCAGTACTTTTTGAAGTGCTCGATTGAAGACGTTACGTGCCAAATCAACAACGTCTTGTTTCGTTGAAACCTCGATATGAGGCGAAAATCTCGCAAAAGACATCAAAAAATAAAAAAAGGGCTTTCGTGACTCTTTATTCCGCCTCCATACACACACACACACACACATACATATATATATATATATATATATATGTATATTCCTTTCGTTTTTATTTCCATTTAACTATGACTTTGTGCTTCTTTCTTTCTTTCATTATATTTCTTCTTTTTCTGCTTCTTTTTCTTTATTCTTTATTTTTTTCTTTGTTTTTTTTTACCCTTTTAGCGAAATATCTTTCTATTTCGAAATGACCTATTTTGGCATCATTTTAAGTTTGGCTCCATAATTTTTCCTTCCGATTCTCTTACTATTTTTTTCTTCTTTTTTTTTAAATTTTATATCTTTGCTTTTTATTTTTCTCTTCTTTTTTTCTTTTCTATTGTTTTTCATTACTTATTTTTTGTTTGATTTTTTAAGTTTTCTTTCTTTCCCCCATTCCTTCCATTAATATCTTTTGCCTCTCTTTTTCGTTCTTCTGCCTTTATTCCTTCTTATTTACTTTTCCTCCTTTCCTTCCTCCCCCCCTCTTCCTTCCTTCCTTCCTTCCTTCCTTCCTTCCTTCCTTCCTTCCTTTTTTCTTTTGCCTTTATTCTCAGTTGCGTTGTTTCTTTTCTTTCCCTCATTTATTCATTCTTATATTTTATTCTTTCTTTATTTCTTTCTTTGTTTCTTCTGAGTTACTTTCTTTTTACTTTCTCTCTTTCTTTTTCTTTTTTCTTTCTTTCTTTCTTCTTTTCTTTCTTTTTTTCTTTCTTTCTTTCTTTCTTTATTTATTTCTTTCTTTGTTTCTTCTGAGTTACTTTCTTTTTTCTTGCTTTCTTCTTTCAACTTTATTCTTTGTTATTTTGCTTCCTTCCTCCTCCCTTCCTTCATTACTCGTTAGATCTTCTTTCTTTCTTTCTTTCTTTCTTTCTTTCTTTCTTTCTTTCTTTCTTTCTTTTTCTTTCTTTCTTTCTTTCTTTTTTTTTTTTTCTTTCTTTCTTCTTTCTTTCTTTCTTTCTTTCTTTCTTTCTTTCTTCTTTCTTTCTTTCTTTTCTTTCTTTCTTTCTTTCTTTCTTCTTTTCTTTCTTTTTTTCGCTAGTTTCCTGTTTTCTTTGACTTTGTTCTGTTTTTATTTCTTCCTTTCCATTTATTCTGACCGTCTATTTTTTTCCCGCCTCATTTGAAGGTGCGAGACTTAATGGGAAGTAAAAAAAAAAAAAGCAAAGAGCACCAAAATAAAATCTCCAATTAAACATAAATAAATAAATGATATGTCGGTTTGCATGCGTCTTTTTTTGCTTGCGCCTTTCACTTTGCTGAGAACAATAACAAAATGCACAACAAAAAAGAAGAAAAGACAAAATAGACACCAACATAAACGAACAAGTCGTAAGTCAAAGCAACAAATACAGAGAAATAAAAAGTAAATACGTGGCTTTTGCGTTAGACATTTTGAAACCAATGCCTCGCTCTCTTTTCATGATTTTTCATTCAAAAGTCGAAATGATCAGAGATCAGAGATAAGTGGAACTCTGTGTTGGAACTTCACCTTAACCAATGTGTATCAAAGCACACGGAGGGGAAAATAGACAGAGGAACAATCGCGAAGTGTCAATCGAAAAGACACTGGTAGAAGAGTAAATTATAGCTTTCTTTCCTGCTTTTCCTAAGTGGATGCCATGAATACATCCTATGTATTATGAGGAAATCATGAACCCCAGAAGAAAAATATAGGATAAAAGAGATTCCGAGAAACATACATCTAGTTAATCCGCATTCAATCCTGAAAAGAAAAAAAGTAGTAAATGTTTTCAAGTATTTTTTATGATTTAATTATCACGACTGCAGTTTAACATATGAGGGACTAGGGAAAAGTAATAGGGGTGATCGCGAATGAACCTTTGGTAAAAATTAGAAAAAAATTAGAAAAAAAGGGGGATCATTCGAATGATATTGCAACGGCCATTGATAAATAAAAAGAAAGGAGGTCTGTGTGAAAAGTAACGGGATTGGTGTCACAAATAATATATTTCAATTTCAAACAACAAAACTGTGTAGGTTCCTCTTCTTCTCGGGTCTAATGCACTTTTCCATATTTCTCTGCCACACTTCTCTGCCCTGCTGGAAGGATTCTTCTTGGACGCCCCTCAGCTACGTCGTTACGGCACACTTGATGGCTTCCGCACCTTCAAAACGGGTCCCCTTAATGATCTCCTTGAACTTGGGAAAAAGAAAAAAAAAAACAACACATGAAGCAAATTCAGGTGAATTGGAATGTTGTTCCAATATGGCGATGTTTTTTTTCTCGTTCATGGATTGGTGGATGCTCAAAGCGTTGTGAGCAGCTGCATTGTTGTGATGAAGCAGCCAGGATTTGACCTGACACAAAAACATGTAAAAAAAGAAATGCAATAGTTGTAGAAAGCAAAGATTACAGTTATATGCTCCCAAGATATCATGTTAGATGATAAGAAAATCCACTTATCCCTGTTTCGCTTATAAATCACAATGCACGCCTAGTTCTGTTACCTTTCAGACATATCTTGTATAGTAATGGAGTTGTAGGCTTGTCTCGTATACTTATAGTTTACTAAGTTCAATTACCACTGGGGCATCAAATAATTCAGCCTTGTGTCAGACTAAAAAGTTTTAGTAACACACACACACACACACACACACACACACACACACATATATATATATATATATATATATATATATATATATATATATTATTTTAATACCTATACTCTAATGGGAGTGAAAAAAAACCCAGATAATACAATTTGGAAATTTAAACAAACTGATATCAGGGAAAAAGAATTCGTTAAATAATAAAAGACTGCAATCCTTAGTGAAAAGAAAAAAAAACACCGACAGAGTAAATTAAATGAAAACTTAAAAGTGCTCAATACACGAAGTAGAGCAAAATCTAAAAAAACTTATTGAGCCAGAACCTACCTACCAAGGTTTCACCTGATGGATCTTCAGGGTACTACTGGCCAGTCGTGCACTGAGTATCCGTTTAGGTGAAACCTTGGTAAATGTAGATAGTGCTCAATTCTCTTTTATAAAACACACACACATATATACATCTCTCTCTCTCTCTCTATATATATATATATATATATATATATATATATATATATATATATAAACATTTATTTTTATAGAAAACCCTTCGTTTAAAAATATAACGAATCACGAAATAGAATGTCTATTAATCCTCTTGGTAAGTTACCTTTTGTGTCGAATAAGACTTTTGATGTAAACTTGTAACGGAACTTGCCTAAATTATGCGTAGTGTAGTGATTATTTTTGATTTCAAGAAAAGAAGGTCGAATATCTGTAAATAACCATGTAGCGTTTATTTTATTAACAATCCGAAAGTTGAAATCTTTACGTCTTTATTCTAACCCGATCGCTCAACGCCATATTTGTTATTGATTTTGATGTCCATTCATAGCATTAATACTATAAATATTTAAGTTTCATTTCTTTTAGATGAAGTATTGTCAAATATTATTCATGTAGGCCTACGATTTATTTCATCTTCATTTGAATTATTTTATTTTCATTCGTATTCTTAGTAGGAGTATTCATAAGAAAAGGCATCGTCAAGCATAGTTTATTATAAACGGAAAAATATTATGATGACGAAAGAGAGTGATGCTGCGCAAGTCTCTTTACCTTCCGATTTAGTTCTGATTTCTTAAAGAACAATTAACGGCTCATTCAGGAAACTATCTTTACCTGCTGCATTTGTAGCTTAAATCCTGTACATGGTAAATGCTAGATTATTTACATTATTCGGACTGTTATCTTCACCTTCATTGTCATATTCACAACGTCTCGGCTGTTGTACGCTCCGGCCTTCTTCAGGCGATTAGAATTTCGAATCGAACCTTTTATTTCGTCCACTCGGGTAAACCTTTCTAGTTGTACGTGCCATGCCTCTTCTGGGTGTCTCGGTTATTTCCCTTTAACTCAACTCTCTGGTGGGCGAAATAAAGGTTTCAGTTCGAAATTCCAATCACCTGAAGAAAGCCGGAGCGTACAACTGCCGAAATGTTGTGAATATGGCAACGAGAAGATGAGGTTAACAGTCCGAATAATGTAAATGATGTAAGTAATCATAATACCTCATCTCAGAGATGTAGACAGATGGTCACATAGGTGTTCACAGATTTTTATCCCTGGCCACATCTTGTGGTAATAACAAACTGAATATTAGCATCTTTGGCTGGAACAGATGATGAAGTTGAATCTGGAAGGCGGGTTCTATAACTATTTATATGCAAATCAACTTTTTACATCGACGGAAACGAGTCGATTAACTGAAAGTTTATCACGCTTCTACCTTTGCAGATGACAACGTTTTCGAAATATCGTAAAATTATTTTTATGAAAATAAAGTCTTAATAAATTAAAAGAAAATAATTCCAACAAAAATGAAATGAACAAAATTATGAGCATTTCAGTACATATTCATTAGTTATTTACTTTTATAATGAATAGAGCATTTTTTTAAATGAGAAAGTGTTATTCTTTTTGTAATATCCACCAATATTTTAATGACTAAATTTTACTCGAAAAAAAGATTTTTAAGTCGAAAACTTTTACATTTCCGTGAAGATTAATCGCCTACGCATCTCTGCTGAAAAAAAAAGAAGTTTTACAAAACTTCCAACACAACACAAACGGGATTGTCTTAAAAATTTGTCTTAAAAACAGTATTTCAGTTTTCGGGGAAATTTTAGGGGATCTTTAAACATTTTTATTTTTCTCGGTTTTATCTTTCTAGAAATGCAAAATGGGGACTAGAAATGTTATTGTAATTATTAGCCGTGAATTTCTGGTTAGTATTACTATTAGTGAAAAAAAATCAGAGATCCTTCTTCGTGGATGATCTCGGAATAAAAAAAATGATTTTATCGAGATATATTACCCTCTTAATATTATTAAAAAGAACTGTTTAGAAAGAAAATTACAATTTAAAAAATGAGCACTATTGAAATTAGCATTTCTGCCATTCATACTGGAAAGGGTGGCCCAGGAGGCATGGGTCCCCACGCGGTTAAGAGGTTCGGGGTAGTAAGTACCGGCCATGTAGATTATTATAGTTGATGATTAGCAGTATAACATACGTAGAAAAGAGTACAAAAAGCCAAAAAAAAAGGAAAAAAAGCGTTGCTGAAACTAGCCCCCCTTTGGGGATCCAACTTAGTCGGGGGTTCCTGCGTACTACGCACCCCACCGGCCATGCAGATGCACGATTTGTATTAGTTAATGGCTAACAGTATAACGACAGTTTAAAAATAATTTTTAAAAACATGACGCATAGCCATAAAACAGTGCTGAAAAAAGTTGGCAAAGAAACACCACCTCGTTCGGAGTTTTAGGGGGTGAGACATGCCGGCGCTGAAATGAGGGTCTCCCAGTATCATCATTTCCCAACTAGGTATCTACGCAGACGACAAATTTATTTACTCCTGTCTTATTAGCAAGTGCTATAGGTTCGTCCGATAAAGTAAATTTGGCAGTTGCTCTAGAAAATGACCTTCAATCAGTTGTTAACTGGGGCAAAGAATGGCATAAATTTTAACGCCTCCAAAACAAAATATTTTCATGGCAATTGTTCTGATTAGCTTTCTTTCTTGGCTTTCCGATGGCATAAGTTTAAGCGTACTGCAAGATTGACAAATAGGCTTCACAGTTTTGCTGTTTAATTTTACCTTAGATATAACTGTAAGTTCTAATCTAATAGTTTCTTTTCTCGCACTTCTCGCCTGTTGGACTCTCTTCTGGTTTCTTGCTCCCCTATAACCTACAATCTTTAAAAATTTAAATGCAACGCCAATGCCGTCTTCTATCTTCCTGAAAACTGTTCTTTTATTGTCCTTCCTCCTCACTAAAATCTTCTTATTCTCTTTTCACTCACAGTAACCCCATGCGTCAATGACATTATCACATTGCTTGAGAGGAACTGATTTAATACAAGACTTGCCTATTTTCTATGCTAGGCTTTTTTTATCACCCTAGTCCACTTCAAAGTTATCACCTTGGGACAATGGGAACTTATCTTTGTGTCCACATATCAAAGTCTTCAAAGTCCTTCGAAACGATCATCAATATCTGATTCAACACATTCTACTTAATCTCACCCACTGTATTTCATCGGTGACTTTAGTCGGAGGAAACTGTGTAGGGAGCAGTAAGATGTTTCGCAAAATGAAACATGAAGAATCTATTCGCTCAGTGATTATAAATGAAATACTCATGCATCATGGATCATAAAATAGTGTCACATTGCCGATTGAGCAAACATAATGGAGATTATGGCTGTTTTATACAAACACGCATATCTATTGTTTCCCTCTGATTGGTCTCTAACATTGCACAACTGATTCTTCAAATATTTAATATAGCAAAATATACAGTTGTGGACAGAATTATTCACACCCTCACTTTCATAATTACAAATAAAGAAAATACCTTTAATTTTCATGAGAAATTCCTGTGCATTTTATCATAAATGATGAAATAATAGATTTGAAGTAATGTGCAGTGCTTCCCACGAAATGCTTTTTATTTTAATGTTAAACAATAATACAAAAATGCACCAAAAAATAACATTTATTCTTGATTATTGCTTTTAATCATTTTTGATAGTTCCTTACAAGATCACTACACACACTGACAGCTATTCTGTTCCATTCTTCCTTGGCAATAACTTCTAGTTCCGCCAAATTCGAAGGACTTCTTTCTCTTACTTTTTCTTCAAATATGTCCATAAATTTTCAATCAAGTTTAGGTCAGGACTCTGTGTGGGGTACGTCAATTCACTAATTTTGCTGTCATCTAAGTATTTTGTAATAATTTTGTATTTTGTAACCTGTGCTTGTGTTTCAGGTCATTGTCATATTGGAAGGTCCAGTGATGCCCTGAAGACAGCTTTCGCGTACTTTGTTTTTTTTTTTTTTTTAAATAGCCAAACACTGCTCTTTATCGATGAGACCCTGTACTCTCACTAGTTCTTCTGGTCCAAAAGTAGTAAAGATCAGAATGATTCCACCACTGTGCTTAATTTTAGGGAGGGTATTTTTTTGGTTTATAAGCTTCATTCACTTTCCTCTATACATAACGGAAGTTCATATGACCAAATAATTCTAGTTTAGGTCCATCTGATCATAAAAAAAGTGTTCCAATATTTATTTCTATGCTCTAGACGCCTTCTAGCATAAACTAATCTGCATTTTAGGTGTTTAACCTTAAGCAAGAGAGTTTCGTTTGGGTGATAAGCTCGGAGTCCTGCTTGATGAAGGCATCTGATGACTGTCTTCGTCGACACATTCAACACTGATGTCTTTTATCAATGACAATGACATTTGTCGTTAAGTGAGACATCCCTCACAATTTCCCTTTCTATTCTCTTAGACATTAACCGTTTTCTGTCAGTTCTTAATTCATTCTCAACACTATGAATCTCGTTTTAATTCTTGACAATGCTACGAATTGTCAATCTAGTAAAATTTAAATGATTAGAAAGTGTTGTATATTTATCACTTTGTTTGTAGACACCATCGGAACGTCTTGGCAAGTTCAGCTGTCTTCACCATGGTTGCAGAACAAATGACTTATCGCGGTACGTGGCACTTATATTGTCTTATTAGTTACCTTTTAGAATATCATAGAATCAGATCAATACTATTTCACTATTTACATTATTCGGACTATTGTCCTCATCTTTGTCGCCATATTTATTACAACGTTTTGGCCGTTGTACGCTCCGGTCTTCTTCAGGTGGTTGGATTGTCGAACTGAACCCTTTATTTCGCTCACTGGGGGACACTCTTCTAGTTCCACGTACCATGTTTAACGGATGTCAGTTATCAGTTATCTCCTGTTAATTCCCCTCTCCAAGTTCTCGTATTGAACTCACACTCTTTGGGTCCTGTTTAACCATCATGTAACCAAAGCCTTTATCCACTGTGCCATGTGTCCTTAACGACATCTGTGAAGGAATTTCTGGGTATTATAAACCTAATGTCTCAGCAATCATTTTTTACTAGTGCTCATATTGCAATTTTTTGCTGTTATCAATCATGTTTTTACCAGAGCTCAGAATGCAATTTTTTGTTGTTATTATTGTTTTTCTCTGGCACTCCTTATTACTGGTTCCCATATTGTATTCATTTCTATGCTTGGTCGGCTCAGGAGATTTTTGTGGCCTAGGAAATAATACTATTTCATTTTCAAAGGGTGTTTGTATTAAATGTCAAATTAAAAAAAAACCAAAAAAAAACATTACAATTGCCATAGAGCAATATTATTGCATAATTTCCTTAAGGGGCGAATAATTTTGGGCAGCACCAATTTTTAGAAAAATCTATAACTATGAATATAATAGATCGAAACTTCTACAAATTTTACCAATTATTCAAAACTAAATACAGAATCAACGTATTGATGGTAAATTCAGTCAGTAATTGCAAATATTTGCATTTCCTTAGAAAATACGAAAATATTAAATCGGGTGAATAGTTCTGGCCACAATTGTATGTTCCGACTGTAGATGTCATTCATTTCTTTCAGTCGATATTATGATTTTTTTTATTATAAAAATGCAATTCATCCTCTGTTCGAAGAGGGTTTTAATTTTTTCTGTAGGATGAACTGTTTTTTTTTTTTTTTCATTCACTTGTTTTGTACTTCTATATCTGTCTGTCAATTCGTTCAGAAGACCTTAATGTCAACCTGACCGAATTCATTCAGTTTGGTACTTGGAATTGTTATAAACAGATTCGTTTGGAAATTGATTATCTTTTTGAGAATTATATAACTTCTGGGATGAGAAGGTATCATTATATACATTCGGACAAAATATCATCATCTTTTTTGTTATTATTACATCATTTTCTGTCGCTGAGATATCCTGCTTTCTTCAGGTGTTTATAGATCTTGCTAACCTCCAGGAAACCGAATCAAGGTACCCTCCAGGGAACTGAATCAAGGTAAAATCCAGGGATTTGAATCAAGGTACCCTCCAGGGAATTGAATCAATGTAACATCCAGGGAATTGAATCGAGGTAACATCCAGGGAACTGAATCAAGGTACCCTTCAGGGAAGTGAACCCTTTTTATGGCCAAGTGGAATAAAGCATTAGTTCGTGAATTTGATCACATAGTAATTGTGACGCTAATCTCTGGGTTGGGGTAGTACAGACTTAGTCCCGATGGAAACAGGGATAGACATAAACTGAGCAGACTATCAAGCATTCGAGAAATTCCTGGAAATGAACAGCAGAATGAGAACAATCTGTTCACGTAGATTAAATAAAAGGTACAATTTGAAACTGTCTGAGGGTCAATCGCACTCGAATACCACCTTGAAAAGGCCGGAGAGCATATCAACCGAAACGTTGCGATAATAATAAGAAAGATGAGGACATTAATCCGAATGTAAATAAAAGATTCAAATATCATTCAAATTTATTTCCTGCTTTTAGTTTTTTATTTAGAAAATACATTAACAAACAAATCTGAGTCCTATATTTATTCATGACACTCAGACAACCTTGAATTTGCCAAGCAAATCCCTTAAATCAAAGATTTTTCTGATCTCTGACTTTCTTCAGCCAAAGTTCCGGAGACCAACGATAGGCAATTCATGAGGAACGCACAAAATCTGATGGATTGTATAATTAGATGATACGCATTACATGGTGGTTATTTTGAAAATCAGTCTACAATCGATACTCGTATGTGATTGATTTGGCCTTTATTATTTGTGAATATTTTCTTTTTCGTATTTCGAACTTTTTTAAAGATTACAACATAATGTTAAAAATAGAAAATGATAGTAAATGTGAAAAAGAAGAAACTGATTTCTTATTTATGCTGTGTCTTCAGGAAAACGACTGTACATAGTGGAAATCTTTGTTGATATAATAGAAGACATGATTTCAACAGACGCCATAAAACACAAGGAACTGAAATCGAAGGAAAATTGAAAGTAGCATTTGTTTTTGAGTTGGCGAAAAAATATGGGTAAGAAATCAAAAGAGAAAATATATTTGTTAAAGATTTTGTGACAGGGTGACAATGACACTAGTATTGGACTGAACTGCATTTAGAACTGTGTCCAAAAAAGACTTTTCCAGATGGAAAATAAATTGTTAAACCTTGTCGTCAGATATTAGGTTAGAACAAAATAAATTGATTTTTGAACAATAAATTTAAAAATACCAGCCAAATACAATTTTCTTATTCAATATAAGCACGATTAGAATTGACATAACGTTGTTAACGATCGGGTAGTGGATTTATTCCATCAGAAAATAGAACTGGGGTCATCGGAAATCGACAATTTGCTGGAAGGCGTTTTCGACCTTCTCCTTTTTGGTGTACACGTACTGGAACATATATGCTGGAAGGAAAAGCGATAATCGGTAAGAAACAAGTTTAAGGAAAAACGTGGATCATCTTTTTTTCTCCCCACCCCCGGGGTATTTAAGAAGAGTAAGAAGCTTTACGTTCACCTGAAGATGAATAATTCCCTGTCTGTTCACTACTCCTGGCCAAAATATTTGCTACTTCTGAATACATGACTTGAGAAAAACTCAAGGTAGAGGAACACTGTTAAAATGGTTGATGAATGTGGAGGATAATATCAATGAAAAAAGGTTGAAATTGAAGATGGTGAGGATGAGGATAGATAAGCCTTGTATTGAAGAGATTAAGCTTTAACGTTCAGGGAAGCGGCCATTATCGGCGTCTTTCTACAATGATATTCATTCTGTAAAAGGTCCAAGAGCCACTCGAGGTAGAGGGTTTACAGAGTAAGACAAACAGTTTAAAGGGAAGATAATAGTTAACTCTAGACTTGAACATGTTAATATTGCAGTGATCGTGGAAGCCTCGTCTTCTGATTCGATTCCACAAAGCAGTGCTTCTTAGGAAGAAGATGCTCAAGTGGCAGTTAGGTTTCCTCAGTGGAATACGAAGCGAATAAAGGTGGTTCGCTACAATATGCGTGGCACTGTGTGTCTTAGCCGTGAAGTATAGAATTGGTGGAACAAGGAATTTAGTTTGTAATGATTAGGGAAGCTACGTCTTGAAAGTCTGAAAGTAGTTGTTTATGGGAAGAATATAATTGAGTGGAGCTTACATCTCACCAACTGAATATGAAGCGAATAAAGGTGGTTCGCAACAATATGCGTGGCATTGAGGGTCTTAGCCGTGAAGCTTAGAACTGTTGAAACTAAAGAATTTAGTTGTTCTGAACACTTTCCATGGAAATGGCAACAGAGTAGTGAGAGACTTCGGACGTTTCATCTATGAGAAAGAGGCTGCATGGTGAAAAATGATGTATCACCCAAAAGCACATGGAGGCTCTTTTGGACTCTATCGAGAATGGAATGTGAAAACAAAGCAACTCCTGCCCAAATATATTAGGTTGGTGCAAAAATAATGTCGTTTTTGACGTTCAACTTAACGTCAAAAACGACATTATTTTTGCACCAACCTAATATTAGAGATAATCCATTTTCGGCCTGGTCTGGCTCTTGTATAGGTAAAGGAGAGCAGGAGGTTTCAACTTACTTACTGGAACTGTAAAGAGAACTGATCATATATCCAGTATTTTTTCAAGTATCACTAGATCGTAGGTACGAACTCCATTTGATGTCTGAGTTGAATGTAAGTCCCAAGAGGCGCTCAAAGCACGGGGCTTCCCTGAGCGAACATCCGTTCATTGCGATAGATGAAAATTCAGAGTTCGGTGATGATAGAACGTCACTAGTTTGGTTTTTGATGTATTGAAAAGAACTAGACATCGAGCTGTTAAAGGAGAGATCAACTGCGTGCTTCGGGTCAATGGTATATGGGTGCATCTCTAATATTCTAGTTAGAGTTGCATATATATGTCATTGTATCATCAGCTTAGATGTTTACAACATACGTGAGTATATCGAAACACAGATGAATAAATGCGATGTTAGTGTTATTCTTTTCTATAGATTCAAACGCCGTCAAAGTCACCTTCAACGTTGAAAATGCTTGAAAGCTGGAGTCAATTTCTGAACGGATCTTTGTTCCGGCTAAAAGTCTGCTTCTGGTTATCTGGAACATAAGATATTGGTCAACCGAGGTTAAAAATAGAGGTTTATCCCGAAACAAACACTCGGGTATTGAGACAATAATCGGACAGCAGCTGCCATAAATGGAAGGACATACAGATAGTGGTAACTCCGGACTTGATTGATTATTGGCAACTTACATAGTTTAATACTTGCTACAAGTCATTTAAAGAAAGAAATATCGATTTCTTGATTCCATCCAGTTTCATTCGATCAGCTTTTTCACATGAACTTCTACTTTGTGGAACCAACTCCCAAGAGGATGCTTTTACGATCACCACGATCTTAGCCTGTATAAGTGTAGGGTTAACTGATATATTCCCCAGATATCCGTATAAACTCTGTCTCTTACTCTCTAACCCTCTTCATCGAGGTAGAACAAACTGACTCCCAAGAGGATGCTTCTACGATCACCACGATCTTAACCTGTACAAGTGTAGGGTTAACCGTTATATTCCTCACATATCACTATAAACTCTGCCTCTTACTCTGTAACCTACTAGCTCGTGTGGCTCTTGGGCCTTATAGAGGATGAACGTTAAAATTAAATTTACACACATAAATAGAAGCGGAAAACCGATCGCATTCATCTAGAATAAATACCTGCATTTATATTTTCTAACCTAATATTTACAAGATAAAAATATCTAAAAGAATGTCTGTAAAATTGTTCCGTCAAAATAAACAGCAATGGGACATTCAAACGAACTCTTCTGGTTTACCATATATACTTGCGGATACGTCGCAATTTTTTACCAAAAATTTCACAAAATATTAGTGGGGTGCGACCTACCCGCTCGACATAAATGTAAAATATCACTACCTTGTCATCCTGATTTCTGAGAAATCAGAAATGATACCCCATAAAACACTAAAGCTGTGGTTTTTCTCCGTATAGAAACAATTTATCTATCATATATACTGACTCACTGCTTTAAACTTACCCCATGCTGCTAGATTCACATATCCATCAAATAAATAAATAAAATTATAAAATACTCATTGATCGATCAGGGGCCTTGGCACCAGATTGATATAGAAACCCCGAACATGCATACATAAGTTAAGGAACCACATGTAGATGTTTATTGACAAAGAAAAATAGTTCTACGACTCTTTCTGCAATATATATATATATATATATATATATATATATATATATATATATATATATATATATATATATTATCAAAGATATGTTGAAAAATATGACTTAAAGAAATGAAATATATTCTTTATGAGATAATTTTCTTTAATGGTTGTTTCATCGAACATTAAAAAGCGTTCTTAAGTGTTATTTCCAAATAGCAAAGCGCATGAACCCAAAACGTTTGCACTATTTTGTATTGCGCAGTGATAGAGTTGGTAGCCAAATTTATAGTTTATAATTTTAATTGTTGCAAACACTAATCATGAGTAAAAGAAAGAATTATAAAGCACGTTTTAAATTAAAAGTACTAAATTTTTGCAGATTTCATGGAAATCGATCTGCAGAAGTGTGTTAATAATTGTAAGTTTTGAAATAAAGGTTAACATAAAGGTAGATATCTGATAATTCTTACGTTTGTGTAACCCCCAAAATTATAGTGCGACCTATCTGCAAGTCAGCAGTAAATAATCAATTATTAAGTCAAATGTAGGGGTGCGACCTATCCGTGAGTATATACGGTATGTATATAACTGAACAAAAAGAAAACACTTATAAATTCCTGTAATTTGCTTTCCTTAATCTGCTGACATATGTGATGGAAACAAAATTCTTCTGGACTTTATATCCATAAAATCTAGGAATGTGAAAATGAAAGAAGTAAACAGATCAAGTCGCTAATTTCATCGACAAAAATATCGGATGTAATCGTAAAGAGAACTCGTAAGATGATGAATCGTTTAAATAGATTATCGGAGTTGATCCGTTTTTTGTGAAGATCAAGAGAATCAGACACATTCTAAGATTTGAAATTATGCCTAGAAAATCTGCTAATCGATTCTAGACGAACACATTAATATTTCTATTGACGGAACAACGTCAACTTAAGCGAAACCGATGGAAATTTGAGTTTACTGGTAAGAGAATTTTACGTCAATCTCTACTAAAATATTACATTATTGAAGTAACTGTATTTAAAAAAAAAAAATTTAAATTTACAGTATGTCGTGTTACCTGTTGTGAAATGTGCAAAATAAAATAAAAGCTTGAAGATAGCTCAGACGAGAATGCTATGAACGTATGCAATATGTGCTTCAGATTTTTATGTTTTGGTTTTATCATAACCTTTCGGTCATTATGCCCTTCGGCCTTCCTCAGACCTCGATCTGGGTAACCTACAATGAATTCTAAATGGAACCCTTTATATTATATTTATAACTATGCCAGGCCTATTAAGGAAGTCCTCATAACCTAGCGAAACAACTACCTGGTAAATATGACATCAGCGTCAGCTTGTGGGAACAAAAGGGACAATTTACGGAGGCCGCTAATATAGTAAGAAAGATGAATGAGATCAAGTCTTCTACAGCAGCAGCAGCAGCAGCAGTTGCAACCTAATCAGCAGTTAAGTTAAATTTAAGGCTCTACGTTTACTGCGGCACATTGTTCAACCTGACAATAGCCTGAGCGGAAAAAGCGTTGATTTGTGAATTTAGTGACAGAATGGTTGTGTGTTCATATTCCTAGGTCGGGTGGTGTATACAAAATGGGCGATCTAAAATAAAAGTAGAATTGAAGGAGGTATCCTTAGTAACCATGGACGAAATGCCCGGTGCTTGCTTCCTTCTTGAGAAAAATTTGATTTCGAAAATGGACAGCACAGTTGGGTTTGTCGGGGTGCATGTTCCGAATCGAAAATTGCTCTTTGTCATCTTATAGAAATAAAAATTGAGCTGTCCCCCCGGAAAGATCCTTTTTTTCTGGTAATAATTGGCTATTTGATTTTGTCTTTTCAGCTTGATATTACCATCAAATGTCAATGATTGAAATTTGAAGCTACACGACCGGAACAAGTTATTTGATAGCTTTGTACATAATAACAACATGTTCAAGATGTAATAGATCCTGCTCATTTCTTAGGAAAGGTGGATTTGGTTCAATTTCCATACTTAAATGAACAGATCAAATGTGTTGAATATAATGGCAATTTTACAAAATATAACGAAAAAGACAAATTATTGCAAAAGCGATTTGAAATTCATCTTCTAAATCAATGTGCTGTGTCATTTCAGAAAGTGGGGGGGTCTCGTGGCTCTCTACAGCTTCCTATCCCTTGTAGCTCTAAGTCATGCTTGACCCACAACTATCTCTTCAATTCCCTGTTCTGTTATCCATTTAAATAATTTTGTTAGTTACGTTAATCACTGTTCCTCCATACCCCTATTGATTTTGACATATCCTGTGAGGGTCATATTTTCCAAGCCTTCTTTTCTCATTATGTTTCCATGAAATTTCAGCTGTCTAAGTATAAGGGACCATTTTGTTTCCAATTTCTTTAAAACTTCCTCGTTACTCTCATGTTCCGTCTAAGGTATTCTTAGCATCTTTCTGTAGAACCACATTTATGTTCTCTGAAGTCTGTTCTTCATCTGTGAGGAAATTAATCCGGCATTAATGATCCTATAGAAGAAGTTCAGCACTCTTTTCTTTGTTTCTAATGAAAATTTCCTATTTCTTAATACTTAGTTTAGTTTTTTGAAGACACTTTTTGACAACTTCAGTTCGTAGTTCATAACTTGGATTTGAATTCTCATGTTAACAACCACACATTTTTCTTACGGTTGACGTTTAGTCCTTTCCCCTCCCTTTCCTTTACCACATTCTGTAATAGTTTCTAGAATGCCCTCTCCGTTTCTGCTATTAACATAGTATTATCTCAACGTCCTATAGTGTCAAGATTGTGGCCACCAGTAATAAATCCTGGTAGGACTCCTAGTTTTTTTTTTTTTTTTTAACGACCTTGCTGTAAATGTTGAATAAATCTGTTTGTAACTGTTCGGTGTTCGACTACATTTCGGTTTTATAATGTATGACGCATTACATCTCACTGATTTTTAAAACTGACATTCGTATGCCAAGGAACTGTTCATTACATAAGATTTGTAAATATTTTCATTCTTTTATATTTTTCCAAACTTTTGTGTTTTTTAAAATTAGGTTAACTATCGGAATAAAAAAAAAATTAGCAAGAGAAAATAAGAAAATGATTATAAACGTGAATTCAAGTAATGTGAAAATAAAACTGCAGACAAGCATTTTCAAACCAATTTTTACTTAATGAACCAAAAACCATGAAGTTTCCTTGTAATGTAGAGATGGAACTTGAGAACAAAGTCATTATTAAAAATGAAGATTGATGGGGTTTCCCTCTAATCCTTAATTCGTTGGAATTTATTTCTGGAGTTCATTAACATTCTGGACATTTTCTAGAATTAAGAAAATTTGTCTAGAATTATAATCTGGCCGGTTTCAAACAGCATAGATATGAAAAATAATATATCTGCCATTTTGAGGTGAACAAATATGATAACGATTAAAGACAAAACAACTGATCAAAATGTAAACAATTCTCTGCTGTTGTTTCTCGGGAGGAATTAAAACTTTGGCGAAAGGAAAAAAGACTTAAATCTCATTGGCTCATTTTACATTTACATCAGCAATGAGATACTCAGGCCTCCGTCGGTCAGAGTTGAGCGTGGGTAGCATCCTAGTTATGGCTGGAGCATCAATATCTGTGACTGTAGAGGACGATGCGGGAGTGACAATTTCTGTTGCAGAGATGGCATGTGTGTTCTCTCTCTGGTCTGTTGGAGCTGTCACTTTGCTTTCTACGCCCCCCCACTTTCCGTGGCAACTTGTTTCAGCTTCTCCTCCCCTGACTTGAGGTGTTTGGTCAGGGTTCGTCTCCATCGTACGAGATACTAAAATACTAAATATTTTTAATATAGAGTAGTAAAGGCTTTCCTATTTGAATTTTCTGGTGAATCTTAATTCTAATGTAAATGCTTCAATAAGTTCATCATTCAGAGTTCAATGTCTATAAAATACATATGGAAATCACCTCTTGCCTCGTTAAATATTCGAGCTTAACAACTTTAGCAAAATATTACAGTAACAACCACAAGTATGAATGCAGGTCATTAAAGAAGTAAGATGCTAAAAGTTGCTAAATTGACAACTTTTTTATCTATTTCACTGAAGCAGACGTTAAACATCTGAGAGCGTTATCGCTTTCTCTAGCTTCCCTTTCTTTCTTTTTTTTTTTTTTCTTTTTTCTTCCTTCCTTTCTTTTTTCTTTCTTTCTTTCTTTTTTCTTCCTTCCTTTCTTTTTCTTTCTTTCTTTCTTTTTTTCTTTATTCATTTCATTTTCCTCTTTATTTATTTTTTCTCTAAAAGCAATCAGTGTCTTTATTATATATATATATATATATATATATATATATATATATATATATATATATATATATATTATTTGTTTTTGCAATTAATAAGGAATGGCCCCTTGTTTATCTGAGGAATTGGTAGGGCTAGTACTAAGAAACAAAGGAACAAGCCTGGTTATAATATGATGATTACAGATTCAATAATGTAAGCAGACAATATTTTCCATCACTAATTAAAAAAAAATTACACAGTGTTTTCAATCAAATATATTCAGTAGAAAGGTTAGAACAGATTAAATAGACATCGTCTCAACAATAATTATATAAATAGATGCAGAAGATTCGTTTGGCTCTCGTAGGTTCGTATGTATAATAATTGACGTCTGTAAAAATTTAGCCGCAGTTGCCGTAAGTCAAAAGGGTTTGAAAAATGAATATAAGTAAAATATGAAACAATTAAGCTGGAAAAATCCGCTTTACTTTCTTTATTAAACCTTTTTTTTTTTCATCAAATGACATTGAATTCCTGTAAGATTCAGTTTACACCGACGGAGATGAAAAGTCTAACGAAAGAAAGAAAAACTGAAAGTGGGAAACAGAAACACGGAGAGTAACTAAATGGAATCGAAAAAAAAAAAGAGTAAAAGAAAAATATTAAACATTAGAATAAACAATCACAAAGAAAAAAAGAATTTGATTAGGTGGTTGATTTAGTTTAGCGGCATATCAAAACCTCTATGGGTTATTTCATGCCGAAATCTAATTATTTTGAACACAGTTGTATGTCTTCAACTACAGATGAAATATATTGCTGGCTATTGTACAATAAAATGTATAGTTGGTCATTTTGCTTTAAAAATGTATTGTTGGTAACTTTACTATAAATAAGTATTGTTGGTAAATTAATATAAAAATGTATTACTGTTAATTTTACTATAAGTAGGTAACTTTATATAAAAATGTATTGCTGGTATTTTTACTATAAATAGGTATTTTTATACTTTCATAACGTTTTGGGAGTTCACTATTTGCCCATAGCTGGAACCCTAAGAGGTGCTACCACTCCGGGTTAGAGTGGACCGTGGAACAACAGCATTTAAGAGTTGGTTCCACTCGCCTCGAAATCTCCAATATCCTGATCAGAAGCCTTGCTGCCGGATGTAATTTATCGTCATACCCAGGACATAATTAGATGAGTATTTCGAAAGCAAATAAATTCAAATTTACCAGCTTGAGCTATGAGTATTGAACTAGTTTAGATATGAAAATCAAATCTTTCTAAATTTTGAATTGTATTTCCTTTCAGTTAAGTTAGAACAGCTTACTAAGAAATATAAACATTTAAAAAAAAAAAAGAGACCTCATATACAACACCTTATCAAAAAAATGAAATACTAATTTACATATATATCGGGCTGGTGGATACTTGGTCTGTCAAGTTTTGCTCTGGTTACACCAGCCCGACTGGTCCTGCCCTCTTCCTCCGGTTTGGTAGTTGAGGTCGTATAGATCTTTGTCTGTTCCGCCGTTGGGGGTCTTTGGGGGTTGGTCGCATTCAGTTTGGTCCCTCCTGCTTTACCGCCATAGGTGAGCCTACAGGAGTTGAAACACCAAACGGTTTCGCTCTTACGATCACTGGGACATGATGATAAGTACTTATGTTGGAAATAGATTGAGTGAACGAATATATTTCGATAGACAGACAGATAGATAGATAGATAGATAGATAGATAGATAGATAGATAATGTGCATTCTTCGATATATATATATATATATATATAGATAGATAGATAGATAGATAGATAGATAGATAATGTGCATTCTTCGATATATGTATAGATAGATAGATAATGTGCATTCTTCGATAGATAGATAGATATCAAAAAACTGATATAGATAGATAGATAGATAGATAGATAGATAGATAGATAGATAGATAGGTAATGTGCATTCTTCGATATATGTATAGATAGATAGATAATGTGCATTCTTCGATATATGTATAGATAGATAGATAATGTGAATTCTTCGATATATATATATATAGATAGATAGATAGATATCAACAAACTGACATAGATAGATAGATAGATCGATAGATAGATAGATATGGACCGCATGAGGTGGATAACTGGGAAGAAAGTCTGAAAAAAACAGTCTTAGATAGAAAGTCATACTAATCAAAAGTATGTATTAAATCTTTTCTGATTTCATGAAAGTGAATGTTGTTTGAAAATTGTTTTCTTCTGAACAGTTGAAGCAATTGATAAATCTTTTAAAACAGTCTTTTGTTTTGCAAATATGCCTTTCTTTAAATTTAAGAAAAACAAAGATTAGACAGATATAAAAAGTTGATAATCCTCGTGATAACAAGCACCCCAAGATCTGTTTAATTCACTGAATTTTCATGAATACAGGCATTTCTCTAAGAAAACGTTGACTATTGGTCGCTTTAATTAAGCTACGAATAGAATTTGCCGAACTTGACTTGAATCAGAAAGCCAACAAGATGACCTTTTGATTGTATTCAAATCGTGACGCCTTTCTTTATACTCTTCAATTATTTTTAAGTTAACTTTTCCATGACAATGTGACAAGTCTTTTCTTTGTCCGACATTTCTCCTCCTCCAAACAAAATTAGTCAGGTTTTTCTCTTTTTCATTTCTTTTACATTTGAGAAAAACAAACCAATAGTTTTTATTTCAATCTTTTGTTTTGTCTGTCTTCCAAAATTTTAAAATCCACCCAATTTCAAAACTAGAGACCTGATTCAATTCTGTAAACGCCTATGTGTATTTCTTTATACAAAATTATGAGTACCCTTCTTTTCACACCAATTTCTTTCTTATTCCTCTCCCCCTCTTTTCATAAATTTTCTTGTGTACTCCTCGGACAGAAAGAGTAACTCATTCCAGGTCAAAAGGATCGTGGATCGGCCACATACTCTACTATATTTATAACCTTGCAGTACGAAATAAGAATTAAATGAGATTATCCCTAGACATTTGGAAAGAGAACAGTCTAACTCCATAGATTAAAGAAAGACTTCGTTTCCGAACTCCCTGTAGTTTACCCGGATTTACATACACTTGATGAAGGCCGGAGAACACAACAGGTGAAACGTTTTGATAACAAAGATAAGGTCAATAGACCGCAAGAAAATAATGCAAAAACGATAACTACACATCCCAGAAATTCAGACAGAAACTTTGACATCTATCTATCTATCTATCTATCTATCTATCTATCTATCTATATATATATATATATATATATATATATATATATATATATAATTTAATTTGGTTGATTGATTCATTTTCTACGGCTTATTAACTCGTCACATGTTATTTAAAGCCAGAAAATATGCACAGATTATTATGATGTTTTTTTAGCGATAATAATGACTGTGATAATGGTTTTACTAATTAATCCATACCTAGGGGAAAGGAGATGAATTCATACTTTTACTAAAGGTATTTTCGCGTAATTGGATATACCGAATCCAACTGAAATTGGGACTCGACTCGTTTAAGAACTCCGCCCATTATTCATTACACCACCTGCACATCCAAGATTACAGAACCTGGTATTCCCAGGTGGTTATCCACCTAGGTACTGACCAGACTCGACGTTGCTTAACTTCGATGATCGTACAGGAACCGTTGTTTCGATGTAATGTGGCCGTAAGCGTTTATAATTTAGTAACTCTATGTATATACAATAGACTCTATGGTTGATTTCAATGTATTATCGTCGACCAGTTGGCGCCATACACAGATGATTTTAAGTGGCCAGGCTAATGGAAAATAAGCCATATTTTTCAGAAAAACATATAAGTGAGAAATGTTGCACAGGGTAACATCAATCTTTAGAATATATCTTCATGCCATATTGTCAGATTTTAACTTCTCTGGCATCATGTGAAAACGTAAGGACAGTGCATAGACTTAGACATGATCCTTCCAAATGAAGTCGGAAAATATATTTGCAACGTCCTGAAAATATGTTTCTATTTAATCATGATAAGCCGAAAATTTAGTATAGTTGGATTAAAGTAAATCATCAATACGTGCACAGATTAAAAGAAAAAATAAGAAAATATGAATTCTTCCCAAATCGGATATTAATGCCCTTGTTATCTTCCTTCGGAGTTAACACATCTCTGTGCTTTCGCATACACACGATCGTAAAGATAGCGATATACCGTCCTGAGATACACGCGTTTAGTTGTTGATGTAATGAAACAAAATTTATAGGTGGACCAAAAGAATGAGTTAGCAGACGTCCCATCAATACGTGTTAAATACGGACTGTTATGGTAATAATACCGATAAGAGAAGTGCTTTGAGTTACATAGGCGTCATGTGGGTAGGTATTATCCTGATGGAATGATAGGCCGCCTATTGTAGCAGGAATAGCAGCAGAATGAGTTTAACCATGTTGTGAACATTTGTGGTACCCTTTGGATGAAAGTTGTAATTTATAGTACCACACACCACGATTCTATGGATTGTGGATGTATGTAGTCGATCGGAACATTCTCCAAGATGTCATTCTGAAGGTCTGTAAGATGAGCTTTAAACGATCATTAATCATCAGTACGCCATTCAATCCAAGCCCTCGGCATGTAGTTAAAGACGCGCACGATAGGGCTGTGGTGTCAATATCCCTGTTGCAAGTAAATACTTATCGGTGGTTGGAGTTAACACGTCTGAAGCTACATATTCTCCAATCTGTGATTTGGAGGCCATGTAAACTACTGCTGCTGCTACTTCTCATACAATGCGTCGAACGTTATATGTTCCTTTATCAGCAGAACTGAGTCTTCGAATGTAACAATGTTAATTTGTTCACTGTTGCATGGGATAATGTTTAGCAAGTCAGTCAAGTTCACTATTACGAGTGAGTAGTTCATTTAATCTCACTACGTTCCCAATGCTTTTGGCTTTGTAACAAAGTAAGCTAAGCTTAGTAAATTAGAACATCGAAACATCTTTGAGGTGACACGCCAGACAGAAGAAGTAATCATCCAGCCTATTGACAGATTCAGGTTTAATATTTTGCTAATTTTTTTCTTGTCAGATTAAATAAAAAAATCTGTCTGCAACAATTTTTAAAGAGCTTAAAGGATCAAATTAATATTAATTTGGAAAATAAAAACAGCCTCTTTCAATATATATATATATATATATATATATATATATATATATATATATATATATATATATATATATATATATATGAAATAATTTGAAATGTTTGACCAGAATGATAATCCTTAAATGATCAACTGGGTAATTTCATTTTAATTTATCTCCCACTTTAATCTTTGTTATTCAGCTATTTCCTAAAAGGTTTCGATGTTAGGTTTGGTTTTCGGCATTCACTATTCAGCTGCTTGTCTTAATTTCAATCGTGAAAAAGAGTAATGGCTTCTGCAAAGAGAACATCGGCCGTTGGCATTGAAATTGGAAAGCGCCATCAATCTCCGTCTTCTGACAAACAGGCGAAAAACTGAATGAAGGCTAAGTGCAGTAAAGGTCAGCAAAGAAGAAGCTACCACTTTGTGAAGTAGGCATTGGCACCTATTCCTCGGTTCCTTTCAGATCTGCTTAATTTTTTTTAAACTGTGAAATTCCGCCATTGTTATTCTGAGGACAAAGGCTGACAATGTTAGAGAAGACATCATTAAATCGGCCCTCCTTGCTTTTCCCGCTCTCGTCTCTACAGCTCGACTTCCTGACCAAATTCAAAGCGTCAGACAAGATAAACTACTCAAATATTCAAATCAGCTTGCACCAACATGTTTTACTATTTGGCGGCAGATTTATGGCGGGTGTTTACATTTGGCTCTTACGACAACTTAGTGCTAAAATCTACACAAAGCAAACAAACTAACATCGAAATATTGATTCAGCAGAATAAGAAGTATTCAGTGGAAGCAACGTAATTAATGATATATCAATGTTTAGGACTTTGTTAAAAGTGAAAAGTAGCGTCTGTTTGTTCTTTTCTTTTTATGTGCCGTATCCTTTCAGGATGTAGGCGAACATGGCTCTCCACTTCGCCCTATCCTTTGTGGCTCTCAATAAGTTTCGAGCTTCTGCCAACTTCACCAGACCACGTTCTGCCATCCACTTGCTTAAGCCCATCAGGTATGTCATACATTGCTCTCCAGGCCCTCCTTGCTCATTACGTGTCTCAGAAATTCCATCTGCCTCTTCCTTATGTTAAGTATAAGCTTCCTCCTTGTTTTCACCCTATCCAAGACCTCATCGTTGTTCACACGCTCGGTTCATGATATCCACAACATCTTTCTATAGAACCACATCTCCGCTGCCACGAGTCTCTTCTTCATCTTTGCAGAGACCGTCCAATATTGCCGTATAGGATGACAGATGCCACGTAGCAGCTCAGTACTCTTTTCTTTGTCACCAAAGAAATCCTCCTGTCTCGCAGTACTCTTCCCAGCTTTTGGAATGAATCCTTGGCCATCCCAATCCTTCTTCGGATCTCAGCGTCGCACTTACCGCCCTCCGTCAAAATACTTCCCAGATATTTAAACATCCGCACCTGCTTCATTTTAGTGTCCCCGGCCTACAAATCGCATTTTAGGCTCCTCCTTTTGCTGATGACCATGCATTCTTTCTTCTGTGTGTTATAAAAATGTAAATAATAGTTTATTAAATCCTAGCACAGATAGAGATCAATGATGAAAAAAATAGCTTCAAGCAGACATCTTAAAGAAGATTATCATTCAAAGGATCACAAAGATTTGCACTACAGAATCGGGAAGAATTTTATCAAACAACATCACCTGTAGAGTGAATAGACATTAATGATAAAATCAACATGTTTATTTACCATAATTCATTAAACTCCCATCAATATTAAAAAAAAGTGATAATTAGTAGACTTGGGAAACGTATTTTCAGGAAAAACTGTTTTAAGACGTTTTTATAAATTTCAACTAAAACTAACTGTTCGGTCAATAAATGCAGAATTCCTATTCTCCGCATTACAATTTAACACACGTACCTATATATATATATATATATATATATATATATATTATTATGATTATTATTATTATTATTATTATTATTATTATTATTTTCAGATAGAGGGTATATGTGAAGGAACAAAATGAATAAAAAGACAAGTGGAAAAACTATTCTGTCAACGCATCATGTCCTCTGAGTGACTTTATCAAGACAAATGTAAACTTTTATTTTGTCGCACGGGTTTATATACTAGAGGAAGGATGTCAATGATTTATCAATGCTTCTGAATTTGAGAACGTTCATGAATATTCATCAGTTGGTGGTGGTTCATCGGCCAGTCAAAACATGTGGAGGATACAAACTGCCATCATTCAATGTCTGGTAAGGCAAAAGTAATTAAAGTGTTAATCAAGAAATATACTTTTCTAATAAATGAATATTATTTCAATTGTAATAATCATATATATATATATATATATATATATATATATATATATATATATATATTGATTAATAAAAAATATTAGAAAATTAAAATATTAAAATCTTCACACACACTGGGTTGTATACTAATATTCCTTCGTTTTTATTATTATTTCATTTAGATTCCTCGACTAGTTTCGGCTACCATGGCCATCATCAGGAGAAAAATCATTGTCTGCTTGCTGGTAGTAGCGAACTACAGAAATGAATGTCTTGATGGAGAAAATGAACTTTTGTCAGTAGTTTTCATTTGTTTTTTTTTTATTTTTTTAACGCTAATTTTGGCCAGTCTTTGTGTTGGTCAAACAGTCTCTTAAAAGTTGTTATTTGACATAAGAGCCGGATGGATTCATGCTGCTCTGAATTCCCTTGGTCATTTAGACAGTTTTATTGGTTCCTGGAAAGGGGATGTGTCTCTGTTAAGTGTGTGTGTTATTTGGTTCTTTGGGAGTGAGTGAGTATGATGTGTGTAAGCGTGTATATTACTATGGGTGTGTGTTTTCATTTGGTTTATTAGGAAGTGGGTGATTATGATGTGTGTATGTGTGTATATTCTTGTGGGTGGGTGTATAAGTGTGAGGCCTCAACACCTCCGTAATTATGTCTGTCTTGTATGGGTGAGAAATGTGAGTAGGTTTTGATTTGTAGGGTTATATATTAATACTATATTGTTAAATTTATAGTTAAGCCCGAATGGATAGTGCGTTTTTAAATATCGAATCCACTTATTTTTATGGAACTCTAAAATCATTCCAATATCTGCTCTGGACCTCTTTCTCTTTCTCTCTCTCTCTCTGTCTGTCTGTCTCTCTCTCTCTCTCTCTCTCTATATATATATATATATATATACATATACATACACACACACACACACACACACACACACACACACACACATATATATATATATATATATCGATAGATAGATGTGAACGAACTGAGATAGATAGATAGATAGATAGATAGATAGATATGAGTAGTCTGAGATATATATGCTTACATCAATTATATTTTGTATCAGATCATTGCAAAAGTTCTTGCCCGATTTTCATGGTAAATATAAAATGACCGCAACTTGTCATTGGCGTCAAAACTACGCTTCAGGCATAACTTCCGACGTCGATGAAGACACCTTGTTTGATTACAACGGAAGAGAGTGCTCAGAGTTTGAAAATTAATATCTCAACTACTTTTTGTCATTTGAAGACTTAAATTCGTTCCTAATTTCGACATGTGAGTACCACATTTTCTGACGGAACAGCACAAACTCGTTTCTGTGGCGATGTTCTTGCTGTTATGCCACGCAAAGGAGCCGTTCTTTGGTGAGATTGTCGGTTAAAGATAAATCGTTTAGGATAACGTTCGACAGAGCTGGACTCAAGTTTGTGAATGTACAGAAAACGTGGTTAAAGGGTGTTTGCAATGAAGATGTTAATATCTTTTTAATGGAATTGCAGAGAGATGAACCACTTTGATCTTCTTCCAACTTGTGAAACAATAACCACAAAGAGGAATTGCGACCAATTCACCAATTTCAATGCGGCTATTCAAGAAAAACAGCCGATTTTGGCAAATCGAAATGGTGTCATTTTCTATCACAACAACACAAGACAACATACGGCGAAACATCATTTGTAGAAACTTAAAGAGTTGTAATGGGACCCCCACCCTCCAGCACCT
This sequence comes from Acanthosepion pharaonis, assembly GCA_903632075.3. Lineage (NCBI taxonomy): Eukaryota > Metazoa > Mollusca > Cephalopoda > Sepiida > Sepiidae > Acanthosepion > Acanthosepion pharaonis. The sequence continues at coordinate 50,659 of CAHIKZ030005410.1, forward strand.
GGAATATTCTTCTGACTTGGATTCTTCAGATTTTCATTTGTTCTGTTCTCTGCAGAACAATTTAAAAGACAAAAAAATGACTGTATAGTAAGTCGAAAACTACAGCATAACATTCATCCAAACAAAAAACACAACGTTTCTCGGGAAATGGCATCAACACGCTTGTAGAACGATGGGAGACAGTTGTTAAAAACAACGGAGACTATATACTTAACTAATAAATGATCTTTTTTGTGATTGTGTAAAATTTTGTTTTGGATTTTCTAATTGGCTCAAACTTTGCAATGATCTAATGATATATACAGAGCTAAGAAAAGTAAGTGAACTTTTAAGATAATATTTTTAAAAAATGTCTCTTCTTTCCAGATCATCATCAAATCTTAATTAAACTATATATTCATTAAGAAAAACCTTTATTAAATGAATAACAAAAACTTTCAAAGATTCTTATCAAACTGGAATAAAAATATTAAATTAAAAATTAAGATGTGCAAAAGTGAGGTGAACCCTTACATTTACGCTCTGTATTTTTCTTTTACATGATTGCCAGTGAAAATAACTTTTGTGCACGTGTAAAACTCAAAATAACATTTGTTAATTCTTTTGGTAAGCTGTGTAAACTGCAGTCAAATAATATCACTCATTGTTTAAGCAAAAGTGTGTTAAAGACTTTTATATTTACATACGCCCTATCCCATACATTGAGCACTTTAACCCATAAATATAGCATACCTTAAAACTACATTTTATATATATATATATATATATATATATATATATTATTTATATAAAAATATATTATATATAAATAAATAATTATATTTATTTACTTTTATAATTCAACAAAATTTTTAAAATATTTTGGATTATTTACCTAACGAGTTCTATTTTTAAAAGAACTATTGGATTTTTTACCTAACACACATATTTCTATTTTCTATATACACACACACACACACACACACACACACACACACATATATATATATATTTGTTTGAATAAAAACAGACCACTTTAAGGTTCCATGTAATAAATTATTTCACCAGTTTTGCATATATATATATATATATATATATATATATATATATATATATATATATATATATATATATGTATGTATGCATGCATGTATGTATGTATGTATAATTCCAAGAGGTAGAGCTCAATGTCCAGGACAGAGCAAGAATATGATATAAAATGTTCAAGCACTAATATTCCATGGTTATAATTTATTACATTGGAATCGTAATCACCATCCAATTCACCAGACCTACAAAAAAAAAATTAAAAAATACATACATATATATATACACACACATATACATACATATATATATATATATATATATATATATATATATATATATATATATATATATATATATATATATATATATATATATATATATATATATACAGTGTTGTGCAAAAGTAAGTGAATTTAAAATAATTATCTCTTTAATTTTAAGTTGGAATAAAAATAATAATTCCAATATGGAATATAAATATTAATTCAAATTTAAAAATTAAAAAAAAGCAAGTGAATCCTTACATTTACACTCTGTATTTTTGGTTGTCAGTGCAAATCATTTTTTGTGGACGTGTAAAAATCAAAATGACACAAGCCTCCCACACCCAGGTTAAAAGACCGGCTAAGACCACACGCGAAGGGGGGGGGCTGAGCCAACATTCGACACGCGTTCCTGTGACGTCATTCCTCCCAGTATCTCTTAGAATTCAAGCTGCCAATTTTTCTTTTTATGTGCGATCTCCTTTCAGGACGTAGGTGATCATGGATCTCCACCTCTCTCTATCCCTTGCAGCTCTCAGTAAGCCCTTTCCCTCTGCTTCCCCTCCCTAGACCACGTTCTATCATCCACCCTCTCAAGTTCGTCTGGTAAGTAACTCTCTGCTCTCCCTTGTCTCTTTTTCCCTGTATTTGACCCGTCAGTATTAGATTCTCCAGGCCTTCCTTCCTTATTATGTATCCCAGAAACTTCAGCTGCCTCTTCCTGATATTAAATATATGCCTCCTCCTTGTTTGCAAACTCTCTAAGATCTCATCGTTGCTAACACGCTCGGTCCATGATATCCTTAGTATCCTTCTGTAGAATCACATCTACGTCGCCTGGAGTCTCTTCTTCATCTTTGAGGAAATCGTCTTACATTCGCTACCGTAAAGAAGAACAGATGTCATGTCACATCTCAGTATTCTTTTCTTTGTTACCAAAGAAATCCTGCTGTTTCGCAATACTCTACTCAGCTTTTGGAATGTGTCCATGGCCATCCTAATGCATCTACGGATCTCAGTGTCGCACTTACCATCTTCTGTCAAGACGCTTCCCAGATATTTAAACTTCTGCGTTTGCTTGATTCTAGTGTTCCCGACATGCAAATCGCATTTTGGGCTCTTCCTCTTATTGATGACCATGCATTCTACCAACACTATCTCCTAATAAAATAAATAACAAAAAGGAAGGGTCTTTTTCATTGATACCGTTTCTGTAGAAGCATGTGAATCCAGAAATGACACAGAACATAATAAACACCTACCTACTGAAGGGACGCAGCACATAGATGAATTATATTTTATTTCTAATCTTAACATGTAACATGTTTGTTGTCTATGATCTTGAACGTGGAAAATTGTCAATTGTCAATCTTCTCTCTCAATCCTTGTCCTGTCTCTTGCAACATTGAAGTCAACACTCAAAGGCGACAGACTGTTTCATGCTAAACGCAATCATCTCTCCTGATGATTGTGTTTAGTATGAAACAGTCTGTCTCCTCAGAGTGTTGACTTCTATGTTCACTTTTATATTTCCATCCAATCTGTCTCTGATATTGAGCACTTTATTCCATAAATATATCACACCTAAAAACTATATTTATTTCTTCTTTCTTACTACTGGCCAGTCATACACTGAAGATCCGTTTAGGTGAAACCTTGGTAGGTAGGTTCTGGCTCAATAGTTTTTTTAAAAACACACACACACACACACACACACACACACACACACACACACACACACACACACATATATATATATATATATATATATATATATATATATATATATATATATATAAACAATGATATTTACTCTGTACCCAAAAGCTACCCGAGGTATAGGGTTACGCATAAAAAACGGTTTTAGAAGGAACCGAAACCCAATTCTAAACTATAAATAAGGAATGGTACTCGCCAGGACCTACGCGCTTGATTCGCTCAAAACCATTTTTAACCAATGATTTGAGGAATCAGTTCTATGCAGTTGACAGTTTAGATGTTTCTAAGTAAGTTTGGCGCCATGCTTGACATCGATATGTACGTATCGATACGACGAGGATTCTTAAGAACATGACTTCAGTTTTTAGGTTTATATGTAGTGAACAAAACAAGTTAAAATTCAAATGCTAAGCATTGACTCTTTGATTTTGTTAGAAATTAAAAAAAACTCGAATTTACAAACTTTGCTTAACACACACGCAAAAGCGAATCCAAAACAAAACTCGTGAATTTTTTTTCAGCCAATAGAAAACTAGGAAACATTTAAAAACAAAATTCAAATAATCTTCAATTCTCAGAAACAAATTCTTTTACAGATCTTTTCGCGAGCCGACGCGAAGTTTGTTCATCGTCCAAAGGCCCGAATCATACCCGAGAGTATGACCTTTTCAAGCTCCACAAACGAAATAAAAGACGGGCAAGTTCTCCTGTCACCAGAGAGAAGGAGACGAGCGTATTAACATGTCTCTTGCCAAACGTCAAGCGATCGTTATTATATCTCTGCCTTTCTTCCTTACCTCTTTTATACTTGATAAATGAACGGAACATTTTAAGACTGAGCGATTACTTCAAAGATATTCCCACCCTACGATAAGGCTCATATATACATATATACATACACACATACGTTCCTGCCTACGTACACATAAACTCATTCTTGCAAGGACTACTACGAATATTTTGACGATCTTGTATCAACCAAAATACGTTAATTTTATTTGTAAAGACCTTAATTGATTTATATGTATATAATTTTGTTGTTTCGCTTCACAATTTGATTTTCTTGTTTTATACCCCCCCTTATTGTGGTCTATCTAACAAGGCCAAATCAAACTAACCTGTTTCCACGCTCATACACTTCACTATACTTGATAACCCATTATAAATGTTTTGGCCTTGTAACAATTTACGGTGTTGGGCGAAATTATCCCCAGCAAAGTCTATTCCGTGTTCAATTTGCTTATCGTCTAGACTAATTTGTTATAACTGATCTATACTCCGAGGTATTTGAAGTGTTTTGTATTTACTAATTCCTCATCCTGATTTTCAATGATGGATTCAAAGATGATCCAATGGTTATTACAAAACCCGATGCTTTCATATTTATTGCAATCTGAAAGAGAGAAAGAAAAATCATTGATGAACTCCATCAAGTGTTGTCGCGTTGACAATTTCGATAAATTCATTCAAAAATTTTCAATTTTTAAATTATCTTTTAAGATATTAATTATTTTAATTAATTTATTAATTAATTTATTCATTGTTATCGATTGTATTAACGTGTTATTTATTAGTACGAATTTATTAAAAACCATATCGCCAAAGGTCGTAAACGAAAAAAAAATTAATAATCAAAATTAATTTTTATAATAATAAGCAACACAGATTGTGAAAATAAATAATTGTTTATCACAAAATAATTGAAAGGGAAAAGCTTTTTTGATTTTCAAATTTATATTAAATATTCATTTGATAAATCAAGAATAATTTCTTTTAAATTGTGAAAAGGATAAAGATATTTTCAATTAAAAACATTTTCTGAATGTTTCTGATGTGGAATTATCAATTGAATCAACTGATTCATTCAACATTATACGCTGATATTCAAACTGGTATCGTCATCTTGCTTGTCATTTTCAAAAACCAATGTTGTGTTTCTGTGGTAGTTAGAATTCCTTTGTCTACATTCTGGTATTCTTTGGAAGGCTAGAAGTTTGAAATAGTCTTTGGTGACATCATATGTAACGGTTATTGGGAATGAGGCTACATCAAAAAGAATACGATTTATTTATTTTAGTTTTTATTATTATTTTTAATTTTACATTTTATTTTTATTATTTTACTTATGTATTTATTTATTTGTATTTTTTTCTTATAATAATGTAGCATATGCGCCCATTAAATAAATCATAGCAAATTGAAGACACGTCTCCTGTAGTAAATTATATTTTATTTAGTACAGGCTGTTTATTTTGTATAATAATAGTTTCTAGGGTTCTTAGACTAGTGTTTTTTTTATGGGATGAATAATTGCTGCATAAATGCTTATATATATATATATATATATATATATATATATATATATATATATATATATATATATATATATATATATATATATATATATATATATAGTACAGGTAATAGATCCGTTGGTATATAATCCAAGTGTATCCTAGTAATAAAAGAACATTTTTACACCAAAAAACAAAATTTTCTCAATATCAGTATTTCAATCTGGTCTGAACCCAGCCGTCTTCAGCTCTTAAGTGTTTGTCATGAAGTAGGGATTTATTTTCAATATCAGTCGTCTTTATTATAAGAATTACAAATAAATGGTGGCTGGGTTTCACTTTATGAATCTTGAGGTAGCATTTCACCATTTCCTCAAGAGTTTGGTTTTTTATTTATTTTGTTTTAGCTTCTTTTGTCCGATACAGGGTAGGCAATCTATAAAAGCAACAGAAATGAGAAAAAAAAGGCTAAAAATTAACGTGAGAAATGATTTTTAAATACCGTAAAATCTGGACCCAAAACTCCATTAACTCCCCACCCCCATTTGGGGACGTGCCTCAGTTGCCTACAATTGTTATTACTAATATTGATTTTCGGATCGGCCGATTTTAAACTTAAACTGCTCTAATTGAACGGCAAAAATTCCCAGTAATGAAAGACCCGGGTAAAGGCGGGTTGTACTGCTAGTTCAATATATATGGTGAGCGCTGATGTTTTTTTTTTTGTTTTTTTTTCAGGAGTGTAGGTGTCTATACCATTTTTGCAGACATTGTATTGGTATAACTCTCAGCAACGTTTTACTATTTACTGTCTGTTCTTGGATATATACCTTTCATAAAATCTTTAATAAACATAAATATTTTAAATTATTACAATAATATTATCTATATCTATAATTCAAAAATGTGTGTGTGTGTGTATGTGTGTGTGTGATCGGATGTTGTTTATGTGTTTCCACAGTTTTTATCCGATTTCAATGAAATTTCTTTCTTTGATAGATAATTATTCAGTGCCGGTTTTGAGTCCAAATTGTTAGCGACAATGGCTCTCCACTACTTTCTGTCTATTGTAACTCTCAAATTGTATTGGTATAACTCTCAGCAACGTTTTACTATTTACTATCTGTTCTTAGATATATATCTTGCATAAAACTTTAATAAAAATAAATATTTTAAATTATTACAATAATATTGTCGAAGAAAGGTTATACTGCTAGTCAGAGAAATACTTGTTCTGTAATATGTCAAAAAAAAACAACAACAAAAAACCCAAAAAAACAACAACAAAAAACCAAAAAAAACAAAGAAAACTGAGATGTCCCTTCGGTCCCGTCATAGGGACTAATTTTAATTTGTTCACGCTTACAAAGGCTTCTACAACAATAACTTTGCCTGTTTGGTCACCTCATACATCAAAGGTAAAGTAATTACACGAACCACTTCCGAGAAGAAATGATAAAATTGTTTGATTCTTGCATTTATGATGCACAGAAAGACAAAAAAAAAACCGCTGCATTTGGTCGGAGACAGAGTTTTTTTTCAAAAATAGAGATAGATTGTGATTACTTTTATAAATCAATTCAAAATGTAATATTTTCATAATTTAGAAGCAAAACTTCTTGCTTCAGAGTTTAAATTCAGTTTAGTTAACATCATTTGTGACAGCCGGAGATAATTAAAAACAACTAATTCTTGAGCAGAACATTTTAGAAAACAAAGCCTGATTTATTATCGTTCTTATTCCTGACTAGCAATTCTTTTAAGTTAACAGCAGTTTTATTACTACTGCTTAGTCTGTCAATGTGTGTCTATCAATAACATCTTGCATCTCTTTTTTTAAATTTAGAAGCCTGACTATCTACGATAATTGTTTCATCGTTTAAGTTAATAATTCTAACGTTTGCAGACGATCATATGTAACTATAATTTCCCCCCTTATTTCTCGGCGGCATATTTAATTTTATTGCTTACGCTCATATTATTATTAGAAGTAAAATTATTTTGAATTTGTTATTATCATTATCTACTGTTAATAAATTTTTATTCTTATTTATTTGGATTGAATTTCATCTTTCTTTTTTGATCATAATTTTTTTAATCACTTCACCCCAAGCAAGGCGATATTGCTACTAAGATGCAAGGGGCTACTGGGAATGAAAGAGAATGAGAAGACTTTAGAAGGAAACAAAGGATGGACATCTACTCCTGTGCAAAAAAACCGTGAAGGAGTTGTGATTTTAGAACATTATTTTGCCACGAAATAAATTGAGTGAATGAGAAAAGGATTTTTAGATTGTCATTAATGATCAAAACATATTCAAGATATTATAACTAAATATTTTCATTATTGCAATAACAACATATTTAAAGGTTTCAGCATATTATTATTATTATTATTATCTTATTATATTTTTACCTAATTAAAATGTATTAATAATAACATGTTTTGTGCGTGTCAAGTTTACTAAGCAAAGAAAATATTTATAAATGAATGTATTATTTAATTATCTTAAATTTATTTATGTTAAATGTTAATAATAACTCCTTGACCTTCTTTAACATATACCAGTCGTTCAACCATTGATTTTGATAAAATTTCTACTATTTTAAGTTTTACATTATTTACAGCAGTTTTTATTGTGTCTCAGATTTATTCTTTGCATGAATATTGTTTTCCATTTTCATATACATTTCTTTTTAGTGATGAACCATCAAATTTTATTGGATTAATATCTTTAAACGATGTGGGGGGGAATCCATTAATTTGATCACTTTGAAACATTTTTTTATTTCTTTACCAAGATCACAGTTTTTTGCCAATATTCAAATTTGAGCTTTATCAGCAGAGGATGATAACGCCTCAAATCGATTGAAAAGAACGGAATAGAGTCCTTGCATTTTCATTTAATGCCTTATTACAGTAACTCCAGTAATGACGAGAGCCAAAGTTTTTAGAGGCTATGCGGTGCCTCATTCAGCAAACAGGGAATTAACTTTTTACGTTTATTACGAACAGCAGCAAATAGGCACCTGTTATGACGAGAGCAGTCACGCTGGTATACCCGGAAATATGTTCTATGGCGGCCGAGTGTGAACCATGGGGATGATTGTAGTTTCACCTGATATTTCCAAGAAGAGATGAAAGCGTCCATGCTGTATTTAACCCAAGAAGAAACCTCAATGGCGCAATTTTCAGTTGGGAGGTTGAAGAAGTCAGTCCAAGAGGCGTCACGAAGAAAATCCCGGAATGACTCCGAATCAGCATGCTGCTTCCGGAAAGAGATCTTATGGATAGTTGGTCCTGTTTAATGGATGCTTGGAAGAAGATATCAATGGCTACCACAGAGTGGTCAGAGTTACAAAGAGGGTATTATTGTGAAGATTGGCAAAAGCGGTGAGAGGAGATAAGAAATAGATCCATTAGAGAAGCATGTTGCTCAGTTTGGCTAAGGAAACGACAAGGGAAGTCCACGATTTGAGTGAGGGATTGGGCAAAAGAAAATTTAATCTCTGTATGCCGGCAACCTCTTTACCATTAGAATGTTTCAGCCACGTGTACTGGTGAGCATCAAAGTTACTGAAGACAAAGATCTTCGCAGATGGATGGGGAGAAAGTGCCTTTTCTATAAAGTGAAATTATATTTTCCTTAAGATCTATGGCAATGTATGTAAAATTATATTTTCCTTAAAACCGATGAAAATTAGTATATATCTTAAATTATATTTCCTTAAGATTATGGCAATTATTATATATCTGAAATTATGTTTTTCTAAGACATAAGGCAATTATTATATATGATAATTATGTTTTCCTTAAAACTTAATTATGTATTTGAAATCAAACTAATAGATATGAATAATTATATTATATATATATATATATATATATATATATATATATATATATATATATATATATATATATATAAAAAAGAGTTAAACACTAATATTCCATGGTCATAATTTATTCCATTGGAATCGTAAATACGATCCAATTCGTCAGACCTACAAATTAAAAAAATATAGAAAAAACAACTCCGGAAATAAAAAATAGAATTTAGAGAGAGTATAAGTATGAGAGTGTGGGACGAATGTTAGAGCTAATGAGAGGGGTAATAGACGAGAGAAGGTGGGAGATTAAAACTTAACAGAGAGAAGTTTTAGAGAGGTTAGTTAAAGACGGTTTAAGTGAGAAAAATATGAATGTTGTCGGATGTCTAATACATTAAGGATGTAACCGGAAAGGATGCATTTTTGGTGACATACACACACAATAAAGATCAGAAGAAGAGGGAGGGGCGGGGGAAACGAACACTGAAGATCATTTACTGAAAGGGCCGCTGTGTAATTAAGAACATTTGACAAAATTAATATCGACTATATCTATCTATCTATCTCTCTCTCTCTCTCTATCTATCTCTCTATCTATATATATATATATATATATATATATATATATATATATATATATATATATATACTTCCATTATATTGAACAATTGGCGTGATAAAATATCACACCACAGAATTAGTTTTTGTTTATATTTCTGTTAAACAATGATATTGTCATAAATTTACACAATATTTATTATGGAAATATATGCATATTTTGAACATTTTACTTACAGTTGGCTTTAATAGCAATTTCCTTGTGGAAGCATTGACTTAAAATCATACAATATTTTCGTTTTTTCTATTGAAGTCAATTCAGTTTAATTAACTTGGTTGAAGCGGATTTGGCAATAAAATCTTGGCATTTGAATTCGATAGGAAATATATTTGGTCGTATAGCTTATTTCCTATATACTGCACCCTTAGTTCTTTTTACGTTTCTAACTTACCATTAATGAAGACAGTCAATAGTTTTCGCAAACGTATCTGCTAGCTGAATGGCATAAACTTGTTTGAATTAACTGAGCACTGGGCGTTTAACATGGACCCATTTGGAAAGGCTACACAAAAATAAATCAGGAAAGTCCCAGTCTATGCGGCCATCAAATGATGATTAATGTGTTTTTCTAAAATCAGCCCATGCAACGTTTCATTCTTTTATTAAATTAATTTTTATTTGGGCTGAAAACAATTTATTGGCATCTTCGCAACACACATTTGCAGTTACAGCAAACTGTGTCATTCTTTTTTTAATTTATTAAATATATTCTGTATGTGTTTATGGTAGGCAATATTATCTGGATTTTGTGTTGTTTGTTCTTATGCTGAACGATTATATTATTTGAAGTTCATTTTACAGTTTATGTGATATAGTATAGTATTCACTATGTTTTGGTATGGATTTCATATATATATATATATATATATATATATATATATATATATATATATATATATATATAAAGAAGAAATATAGTCTTAAGGTGTGCTATATTTATGGGATAAAGTGCTGATATCAGAATGAGGCGTAGATATAAAAGTGAACATAGAAGTCAGCACTTAGAGGCGACAGTCTGTTTTTCATGCTAAATGCAAACGTCAGGCCACGTAGCCTGACGTTTGCATATAGTGAAACAGACTGTCGCCTCTAAATGTTGACTTCTATGTTCACTTTTTATATATATATATATATATATATATATATGTGTGTGTGTATATATATATATATATAGATAGATAGATAGATAGATAGATAGATAGATAGATAGATATTTATGAAGAGAAAGATGCATAGATGTTCATATATTTTTGCATTTACACACACACAGATATTTGTATCCAAGTATATCAATCACAGACTTGTATATATTTAATCTATTCACCCTAAGCAAGGCAATGATGCCACTAAGACACAAACGGTTTTGGTGAGTGAAAGAGAATGGGAAGAAGTTAAGAGAAAAAAAACCGGAAACCCAATCCTAAACAGAAAACAAGATATAAACCTCTACTCCTATTTTAAAGGACGAGATGTATGTGGTCCATGGGATAAACAAACGTTTCTACACATAACCCATACACACAATTCAAGAGCTAAAATAAACTCATCTTCGATAATGGTTAAAATTATAGCCGAAAGCGCTCAAAATTACAGAAGATGTGTACAGTTTCTACACACTCTGTGTCCAGAAAAGAAAACACTTGTTCGAACACAAGAAAAATTACATAATAAGCTTAATCAGATTAACTTGTCTATCGTCCCAATAAAACACACACACATATATATATATATATATATATATATATGTGTGTGTGTGCATGTGTGTGTGTATGTATGTATGTATTATCTATCTAGAAATCTAATATTCGTCCATGGCAGATATGGTCCGGTGCTCTTGCTATTTACCTTGAGCTCCTTGATAAAATCCAAAGAAGAATCAGCAATATTATTGGTCCTGATCTGGTGGCACATCTTCAGGCACTTTCCTACCGCTGTAAGGTTGCGTCTCTCTGCCTTTTTTATGAATACTTTTATGGTAAGCTTTCGGATGATCTCTTCGCTATGGTTGCTAGACACTTTGAATCTAAGCGCAGTACTAGGCTGACCTGGAATCTGAAAGAATATAACAAAAAAAGAAAAACATTATTAAGGAGCGAGAACAACAAAATGACCGCAATTAAGAAGACATTAGATAACGATTGACATTGCATTTCAATTTTTGAACCTCAAACTTGACTAGGGAGCAAGCCGGAAGAGAATTTCACAAGAGAGAAGTGCAAGAAAAGAAACTGTTAGTGTAGAACTTACGATCACAAGTAATCAATACAGATGTAAAATGATGAGACATTTCCGCCAATCTAGTACTGCGTTTAAATTCATAGAGTCTATGTACCAAAAAAGAAAGTTCATCAGAACAATTACAACGAAATCATTTGTAGAAAATGCACTGTGAAGCTACTTTACGGCAGTGGAAAAGTGATTGAAGCCGAGATACCAAATAAGGACCAATAACATTGCAGATTTTTCTTTAGATTTTATCAAGGATCTCTAAATATATAGAAAGAGCACCAACAAGACAAATGGTAGACATATAAATATGTAAAATAGATTTTAAAGATAAATATGTCTAGCACGACACAGTGAACCAATTTTCTTAGCAGCAGACCCAGAAATTCTTCCGTTATAATCTTTCAAGAAACTCCAAGTATATAGCACCGGAAATGTGGCAGCAATACTGAAAGCAAAGACTACTAGTAGATTTATAAATATGTAAGACAGATTCGGGCGTGTAAATGGAGTATTATTATTATTATTATTATTATTATTATTATTATTATTATTATTTGTTTATAGCATTTGAACCCGTTTAAACTTTGAAAATATGCCTTTTTTCTCATTTGAATATCTTTCTTTGTATTATAATCTGACTTCAATTACTCGACGCATGCTGTACATAGGAGATTGCTTAGTTATTCAGAGCAAAATGCTTTATTATAGTAAATGGCATTGTTGGAATCGGTGAATGAATTCATGCGATTCAAGATAAAATATCAGTTTATTTGGGTTACAAAACATTCTCACTAAGGTTACAATAAGTAATTCATGAGCAGTCTTCTCTTCACCTGCATTTATGAGCGTTTTTTCAAATTTTTGCACAAAATAGAGTCTTAAAAATGAGTGTTCAAAACATTTTTTAACCTCGAAACGTTGGTATTTTTTAGTCGTTAAGCTGTTAACTGTGGGTCAATGACGCATAAGAGAACAACACAAATATATTGCAAATAATTGTTTTCAATTGTTCACTCGACGTCCATTTTACAATTTACGAGGGTTCCTCATTTTAGTCGGTAAAATTTCAATTAAAATGCAGATTGAATGTTGTCAACTTGGCAAATGTATTGTGAGAAGAAGCAAAATCGATAAATGATATGTCTCTGGGCGTTTGGAATTCAAAGTTTAAACTTTTAAAGAATATTTAATCGAACACGTTGATCGTATCGGGGTGATGTTTTATATCCACTATCTATCTATCTATCTATCTATCTATCTATCTATCTATCTATAAGAGTTGTATTAGACGACAATGGAGTATGATTGCTATATGTGGACTGGGACTGTCCAATCCTAGTTTACCAGTACAAATTCGTTTACGAGGTCCTGTGGGAGAAGACATTCTCAAGCCTGTAAGCTCTTCGCCCGAAACATCACAAGCCTATCACTATTTTTTAGTATTTCCATGGCAAATGTTCAGATGAGCTCCATTCTTTAGTGTCACTAGTTCAGACCTTTATGACTAGAAATTGCCATTCTACTAGCACAGGATTCAATCATCCGCGCTTTCTCTATATTTCAAAATTCTCCAAGAACTGCTACTTTGTGAAAGAGACTCCCGTGTGGATGCTTCCCTGAACACTACAATCTTCAAGTCCCATCCATAGAAGAGGATAGATAAAGATTGACAAGCGTCAATCGTTATCTTTTCTCCTTATCCTCATAATCTTCAATTCCTTCCTCTTCATCTGTTATTCCTATCACTCATTATTTTCGTCATAACCATTTTAGGAATACCCCCCACTCTCAAGCATGAGAAAAATATCTCTCTATTTGATTGTGCCTTAATGGAATTCATTTTTGGAGAAACGCCATATTGATTCATTTATCACACGTTCAGTTATTTTTTCATATATTTTTGATTCATATGTAGTCTTCGAAAAGCCCACGTCAGCAGAATCCATTTCATCAAAATTCCTAAAGAATAAAACTAATTTTGTGAATCTTATTTCCGATCATATTTGCAGAAGGCAAACATTGGCAAGAAAATGTTCTCCAAACAACAGTCGTCAGCGATTAGTTGCTTATATTCGTCAGAAACAGACGTCACCAACGTTTTCAAAATGATTGATTCTGTCGACAACTTAATTAACCAATCAGTGTCAAGAATGTCGACTGGGTCTGTTTTCCTTCTCATAAAACGCTTATTTCCTGATGTCTTTCATTTTTTTTAATCAAATCTGATAAACAGTCTTCAATTTCAACTTCACATTATCAAGGAACTTTCGTTCGTCTTTGTCTTATGACAGAAAATTTAGTAGCAACTTAATTACAAGTTATAATAATCGACTGTTGTGCATAGAAATAATCGCACAGTCTTCTTTTCATGTTTCTTTTTTCTTTTCTGCGAGGGATTTGTCGATGTCAAAGTCCGTCCACCGATAACTTTTCTTAACCATTTAGCCCCAGGCAAGTCGATGATGCCTTGAGAAAGCGAGTGAAAGAGAATGAAGACTTTAGTGAGGAGAAAGGACAATAAAAGAACAGAATTCAGGAAGACAGAAGATGGCGATTGGCGTTGCATTTAAATTATTGAAGATTGTAGGTGAGAGGAAATAAATCGGAAGATATTTCCATAGGCGGGAAAAGAAACTATTAGAATAGAATGAACAGTAGCATCTATCTAGTTCGATAGTAAAACGGTGAATACTAGTTGGCTGGTAATACGCTTGAATTCATAGAGTCAAGGCACCAGCGAGGAATGCTCATCAGAACAATTGCCATGAAAATGTTTGTAGAAAAGACAAAAGAAAGCTACGTTACGTCAGTGAGAAAGTGAGTGAAGTTGAAATGCCAGAACATTACAGACCTTTCTTTGAATTTGTCATGAATTTCGAGATATAGAGCAGAATCACCTGACCAGATATGGCAGCAGTATTCTTTGCATGGACAAATGATAGGATTATAAATGTGAACATTTTCTAGCACAAGAGATTGCATCAACTTTTTTAGCAGTAGAGCTAGCAAATGATTCAATACAATCACTTGATTTCATGTCAGTGGAAAACGTGAGCCCAAGGAGGAACAAAGAGTTTCTCTCCTAGAGATTAGCATCAGCCATATTGATGGAAGGCAATAAATGTTCTCTATGTTGATTAAATAAAACAGATTTGTTTATTTCACCACTTAGAAATATATGTCGATATCTTTTTCTTCAGATTTTATAAGTTCAGGAAAATTGCAAAAAAGATAAATCTTTGGAGGAAAATATCATAGTGAAAATTCTCTTCTAATCGTCTCAGCTGTAAGGTAAATCACTGATCAATGGGAGACCAAATTAACTCTGACACAACAAAGAAGAACGCTGCTTATTTAGACAGACTCTATATTTCACTCCAGTACCGTTTAGTGTTTTACAAATACGCAGCCCGTCCTTTAGTAAACACAAAGAACAAACGAGAGTTATTCATTTTGCAAAGAGTATTTGCTTTTTTTCTTTCAGAAAATGGAAACAAAAAGGCGTTTATACTTAGAATTAGAAAGAGATTGCAAAATGAGGAAAGTGGGTTTGACGAATTTGGCACTCACAGGACATACTGAAAGGAAAAGGGACAGAACGGCAACTACGAATTGATGGAGACAAGACAGATCTAAGAACTACAAAGATAGCAAGTTGAGGAGAACTATGATCTCCCATGTTCTGAAGGATGTGATGTATCAAAGAATATTCGGGTGGCGTAATGGTTATCGGAACGAAAAAGGGACTCTATGAACCATTTTCAGATTTCTGACTTGTCTTTTGCGTTCAATTTCATATTAATTCCCCTTGGAAAGGCATGAATCTATTCTTTCTCCTTCCATCGACAAAGTTATTTCGGTGGTGGTCTAGGCAGAGTATTACTCTGAATTTAAAACCGTGGAACTAACCATGAGGAAACACTTCCCTGGAAGTCATGGAAATTCTCATATAATAAAGAAACGGAATTTATGGAGAGCAATAAGCTTTGACGTCCTGAACAGAAAATGACATTAAAAAGTCACGAATCGAATCATCAACAGTTTCAAACGTTTATTTTTGTTCTCGGCATTTATTAAAATTGTATCTCGTGAGGTTGTCTTTAGGAAACTCGACATTTTCCAGATTAATCAATATACAAAATGCTTCAGATGTAAAAAAAATAATTATAATAAATGCTGGTAGGACTTCTAGTTTTCGTAAGATCGCCTCATTGTATAAATGAAATAAGGCATCGTTGTCATTCGTCCCTTTCTATTTTTGTGTACGTGGTGGGTTGAAAAGTTTATAGGCTGGCGATGAAGAATCGATGCTAGAGTTGTTTAATCTTGAGTGGATTAATTTCAACTCTTCTTATTAATAACTGCAGTGTTTCCTTTCAGGTAAACTGTTCAAAGAAGACTTCAAATGTAAGAAATAGCGACTGAAAATGGACAAAATCTAACATCGTGATTTCAAATAAAAAAAAAAGTGTTTAGCCCACAACGAAATTCAGACTGACATTATTGCCACAGTAGGGGATGACAACCCAACTTTATCAACAGTGTAAAAATCTGCAGCTGAATTTAGGAGGTGGAGGTAGATGGCCAAGTTCTGAACGTCCTTCAGCTGCCACCGCCATCGCCGAGAAAAACATTGATCGTGTTTACCACAGGTTGATGGATGACGGACAATTGACTATAAATCAAATAGCCAATGCTATTAGTATATTCCGTGAGAGATTTGAGAATATTCTGCACAATGAACTTGGCATGACAAAGGTTTCTGATGTCAGATCAAAACCGCAAAGACTTCACATCACTGGAAAATTAGTCATTTTTAGGCAGATTCAGCTGACTTCCTTGAACATTTCCTAATCCAAGATTAATGTCGGCTTCATCACTTTGAGCCTGTGATAAAGAGACAATTGGGACACACTTTATAACATGCAAGGAAAACACTCTTCCTCACCTGCCCCAAAGAAGACCAGGTCACCAAATCACGTGGTTTTCAACCCGAATTTCACTCAGAAATTCTATAAGATTTATTCTCCACTCAATCAAGTGCATTAACAATGGTAGAGATTACGCTGAAAACTAAACGGTTTTTTTTTTGCAAAATACTCGCTTTTTTCAGCATTAGGATACAGACTTATTGATTTACCTGCGTATATATCTACAGATCTGTGTGTGCGTGAGTGCGCGTTTAAGTATCGATTATTTGTAGCTAACTGGTCAAACAAATGTCGATTCGAAATAACGTTTAAAAACCAAATTAAATAGCTGCGGTTTTTGCAACTACGAAACTTCCAAGAGAAATTCCGGACACTTGGCATCATGGTCAAGGTGAACCAGTTCCATGGCACGTGACTGCAGGACACTTCCTTGACCACCCACAAAGAATTGGATTGAGCTCAAAATAATTCTTTTCAACTCTGGAGTCAGTTGAGGGCGAGATTACCCTTGCGAGACCCCATATCTTTACGGTGGAATCCCGTGCATTTTTCAAATGGACAAGAGGCAATTTACTCTTGGATCTTAAGATGTTCTTCGATTGATCTTCTATCAGTGAAGAAACTCGTTGCCAAACAATTGTCACACCAGAATTGGTTTAAACAAATAGAGAAGCATTTAAAAAATAACTGTGATCTCTGCTTTAAACCTATTCATCTCCTAATGTCTGTGGCTCTAGGAGATGACTATTCAAAGATATTAAAGACAATGCTTTTGGGTTTGCGGTTCCAAAACCAGTAATTAAATTAATACTTTTACATCTCAGGTTCCACCACTGTGAAATTGTTTGAGTAAAATAAAGTTTCACGTGGTTAATAAAAATTATTTAATTTCTTTGATTTGTAATACTAACATAAACCAGAAACAATAATTAATTTTAGGGATTGCTTTTAAAACACAAGTTTATTTTTCCAACAAGATAATACTCATGACAGTATTTAAATTATTTTTAAATCTTATATTCAATATAATGTTTACCTACTAGACAGTAAAAATTAATAAAATTGCAAGTATATTCTAGTATCAACACTGAACAGTAAGAAAGAACCTTAAACCAAAAGGTTGGTGCAAAATTCCTAGAATAGATGCAAATATTAAAAGTAATCACTGATGATTTCTGACGACTCATCAATTTTATTATAATCGATTATCGTTACCCACAAAAAGAAGCTATTAAGCGGAAGAAACTCTCAAAATGCGCTTAAACGGTTCAAGACCAATTAGTCTGGAAACAGAAGACCTTTGAAACCCAAATTCGCTTACGGCCAAATCACGTTGAAACATTGGTTCCCGTGAGAATATCAGGTGCACTAATCTTGGATATGCAGGTGGTGTAATGGATCATGACTTGGAATTATTAATTGGAGAACTGATTTCTAATTCCCGTTGGGTTCGTTATAAAGAGTGTTCCAATAACTTGGACCGATTTTAAATGTGAATTAAGTTTAGCATCTAATGACTTGTTTCTTTTTATTTCAAATTTAGCGGACATTTATGCAATATTATTTTTCACTCATAATTGCCGTGACTTAAATAACATGATCCAATAGAGAAATAAATAAATTTTCACCAATAAAACTGATTTATTTACTGCTGACTTTGATCCCTCTTAACGAAACACCCTTTATTAACTTACGCACAAATACTCTTGAGAAAGGATGAATCAACCTCTTTTCCTCCATCTGTGGGTTAATTCATAAGACTTGTATCACTAAACCATATTTTGTTTTTAAATCTTAGAATTTTAAAATATTTTATGGCTTTAAATAGCCTGTAATGGGTTGATAAGCCGTAAAAATCGAATCAATCAATAAAGGAATAAACTTAATATTTTCTGCCAATCCTAGTAAAAGGTCAGTAGATAGCATATTCGATTTTATTCAAATATAATTTCACTGAATAAATTTAAAATGTTGGTGAACCGAATTCAAAGACAAGCGGGGTTAGTTTCTGTACATTTAGCCCAGTTGACTTCTGGAAAGGCGTGAACTCATCTGCAACTATATAACCTGCATTCTGTCTGTCTGTCTGTCTGAATTGAGCCGGCTTCTTCCTGTTATGAGAAGAAGATTCTTGGGATAAATTACAGAAGTAGGGTACCCAGGCCTACTCGGATAACGTTCTTGCTTGCCGCGGGGTTCCCACAGACGCAGAGACAGGAACGACCAGAAGCCGCCGGTTACCAATGCAGACGCTCCTTTGATTTTCACCAGAGCCCTTGTTAGCCGGCGTGTTTGTCAGACCTGTCCGCCTTGGGTGGCCCTACCAGGAACGAAGTTCCGGGCGGCATAGCTCTGACACTACCGTTTACACCCCCCACCTACTGTGAGGTAAGGGTTGGACTAACCTGCATTGGACATTATTTATTTTCAGCATGATAATGGACACAGGAACCTGTAGCCAAATGTACACTTACAGCGCAACACTAACGTGCATATCTGAATTTGTATCACGTATAAGTGTCCTTTCAAGTGTAAGTGTCATTTCAATGATAACTGTCCTTTCAAGTGTAAGTGTCATTTCAATTATAAGTGTCCTTTCACGTATAAGTGTCATTTCAATTATAAGTGTCCTTTCAAGTATAAGTGTCATTTCAATGATAAGTGTCCTTTCAAGTGTAAGTGTCCTTTCAAGTGTAAGTGTCATTTCAATTATTAGTGTCCTTTCACTTATAAGTGTCCTTTCACTTATAAGTGTCCTTTCACGTATAAGTGTCTTTCCATTTTTTCTAAATCTTCGTCGCTGATTTTGTGTTCAGTCCATGGTATCTTTCTGTAGAACCACCTTTCTGCCTCCTCAAATCTCTTTTCTACTTGTGATGAGATGGTGCAGTATTTACTAACATATAAAAGGACTGATATTACATAACAGTTCAAGACTTTTTTTTTTTTGTTTCCAATGAAATTTCCTGTTTCACATCTTATCTACTTATAATTCAGAATATGTACGAATGAGTCATCCTTATCCTTTTCGTATTTCATTGGTAAAAACGATGTTTCACTCTGGCAATCTCTTCCTGACAACTGCTATTTTGTGGAACATATCCCCGATCACTACACTGTTAACCTCGTCAAGTCTAGAGTCAACCATTGACATATCCACATTTATTTTCTCTTCATACGTCCACACAGCAAACTTCATTCAGTAAATTCTACCCTGAGTGGCTCTTGGGCCTTGTATTGGGTTAATATTTTGTTAAAAAAAATTAGATCTTGTTATGTATTGCTCTATGGCAAGATACTCATGTTTGTATTTAAGCAACTTAGCGTAGTTTCAAACAAGCCAACAAACATAATACATTTGCTGAAGATTAAAATAACTACTAAAAATGGCCCATGAGATAGGCTTGATGAATACCATTCCATAGAAAGTTGCTTAAAGTCTTTGCTAATATATAAAGCGAAAAATAATAAAGAAATATTAGTTTTTCTAGTAACTCTACCCGTCAGAGGAACCCTAAATACCGAATGTACCCGAGCAAATATGCGCCTCAGATTCTCATTTCCTGAATGATATCCATCCCAACAATATTGGCAAGAATGTTCGACCCTAGGGAAATTGTGCCTCTTGCCGAACACAAAACTTTATTATTCTCATTCTAAACAAAGCGTATAAACATGATTTGTTTTTCAACAAATCTTTCAAAAATTCCTGAACTCACTCCAAATCTCGCCTCGGAGATCTTCGTCTGAAAGAAGATTTTTCCGGGAGAAAACCTCCGAGAATCTCTCCATGACCGACAACCCAACATTGCTCGAATGCCTGTGGCCCAAATCAAACTTTTGATATATTTCTTACTCTCTTCTCTTGTGTCTAATACATAAAATAGATTAATAGATGCTACTTGTATTTTATGGCTCCGATCTGGAGAATCATTTTGGAAGTCATAACTCTTAGGCCAATATTATATGATATTGCCACTGAAAGGAAAGAAACTCTTTCTTCCAATTGCTCTTTCATCAAAATATCCTTCATTTTTTTCTTCTTCTTTTTCAACTTCTTCATTTAATTTCGTTCTCTTCTTCTTTCTCTTCGTCTGTTTTTTTTATTATTATTATTTGTGTTTATCCTTCCTCTTTCATTTCTTCATATTATCTGTGCGTGGTTGTTATTGCTTGGGAAAGAGTGACAACAAGTTTGGCGAAATTCCTGGCATTCAATTTAGTATTCTTCAAAACTGGTGTTAGGTGAAAGCGTTTGGATCCCAAGGAGACATGACGTGCTTCAGCAGACTCCGACATAACCTAATACTACTACTACTACTACTACTATTATTATTATTATTATTTATTTTTTGGTATTATCTTTATTTTATTTCCTTTGATTTCTGGTCTGCACTCATTTCTTTCCGAGTCCCACACAGGGACCTAAGGTTAGAAATGGCATCATGACGTTTTTCACTGGAAAAAAATATTATTATTATTATTATTATTATTATTATTATTATTATTATTTATTTATTTATTTATTTATTTATTTATTTATTTCCTTTGCTTTCTATCGCATAAACATTTTTCCGGTTCCCAACCATAAACCTAAGGTCAGAAATGGCTTTATGACATCTTCTATTGATCATTTTCTGTAAAAAAGAAAATAAAATGAAAAAGACCAAACCTAAGATCACACACATTTTCCAAAGATCTTCGTAATGTGTGAGCTGTACTTGTGAGTACAGTTTTTTGTATTATTATTATTGCTTGGTAAGTCCGCCAAATTTCTCTCAGTGACTGACTGAATTTTCTACTCGGAAAAATAGGATTTTAACTTTTTTTCTTATGACTAAACGTAGGACTATCCAACAGATTTTCTGTTTTCCTAGAGGAAAAGAAAAATCTTCTGTATAATCGGCTTTTTTTTTTCGTCTTTTACATTTATTCTGGAGATTTGTTGCGGGTATAAATTGATCAAATTGTTATTCAATAACTGTATCGGAAAGAAAAGACTAGGAAAACAATTCCTGACGTCTAACAAACGCCTTTTAATGATACAATTTGATCAGAATATTTTGTCATCTGGTATGCTTAAGGAAACAAGAATAAAAAAATGGGAAAAAATTATATTTCTGATATTAACACTATGAAATCCTATCTGCAATCTATATGTATGACCTTAAAAGATATTTTCGAAAACAGGCGATGATTGGAAAATATACCAGAATCTATTGCAGAAAAAAGCAAGGTCAAATTGGCCGATATTAGGGAACCTTAAAAAATTCTAAAGACTCAATCAAAAAATTGTCATTGGAAGTCCGGTATCTTGATGGAAAGCATCATATATTAAAAGAATGCATTAAAAATCTCTTTAGATTATATGATTATTTTTTATCACTGGATCAAACAAAATAGGTATTTATTACACGAAAGATACGAAAATTACTCGGATTTCTTTTCCAGAAATTGAAAGTAAATAAATAAAATAAATTTCATTTTTGCACACTGATTTATTCGAGCTAATAACTTCATCGTGTTATCATTACGTTTCAGCGATGATACATTCTGTCCTTCTTCAGGTGGCTGTAAGAATTGGTAATTATTTAGCAGTTTGAAAGCGAGTTCTTTATTCAGCTTATAGCAGCGGCTCAGAAAGAAAAAAAAAACAAAAAGCTGAGTTTCATTCACGTCGGTTTCGTTATAATCATATAAAGCTATAAAATATTCTTATATTACATATTCCTACGAATCTATATCCTCCCCAAGCTATGGGTTAAATAGAATATGGAAAAATTGTTATTCTCAAAAGAATGTTAGTACAATGTTTACTCACAAAAAAAATTCTTAAAATCCAAAATATAACTTGGATTTAAATAACTCGCAATGAGTCGATAAACCGTAAAAAACAAATCGATCACTTAATCAATTATTCAATACATGTAAGGGGATATTTTTATTTTACAGAGCACGGTAACGAAAGATGCATCCCAAAAACTAAGCAGAAACAGAAATATTTTGTTAAAAACAAAGAAAAATGTGCTGAATTTTTATGTGATATCCATCCACTTATATGTCATTAAATCGACATATAATCTTACCACAGACGAAGAGGAAACTAGATGTAATAATAATGTCGTTTTACAGAAGGATGCTGAGAATTGCAACAATTTTGGACTGTTTCTTTTGCTGACAGACATACATTCTAACTTCTTAAAATTGATGTTTAGTCGTTTCTTCTCTCGCTTTACTTTACTACCTTCTGTGGGAATATTTTTTAGTTTTCCTGTTTTGAACTCAGAATCAATATATTACCCGAAATATGGCTCAAGTCATATTCTTAAACAGACTCTCATATAGATATTATGCATGTCCTCAGAGTCCTTCACGAATGTTTATATTTTCATTTGTATACAAAAGTTTTTTTAGCTCAATGATAAAAAACGGCTTCAAGCGAATGAACCTTTAAGATCTGAAAGAAAAGAATCCTTCATCAGACATTATAGATTGGTGGAACACAGTCACAAAAAACATTATCAAATAACAAAAACCACATCACTTGAACATTTCCCGCAACAACAACAGCAAAAAAAAAATTACGGGGAGCACATGTAATGAGAAAAGAAAATAATGAAATAATTAAAATAAATTTCTACATTAATGCAAAGAAATGGTTTGGGAGGAAACTTTCATCACTACTTAAACGAGCTATAACATTTACTCGATTATGAAACATATTTTCCTGAAAAAAAAAACCCTTTAAGAAAAAGATTTTATAAATTCCAGCCGACCGCTAATTGTTCAGTTAATGAATGCCGAATGCTTTCCCGAAAGGAAAAAAAGGCTTTAAACTACTGAATTTAACATCACTTTATTCTGATGAAGTCCTAAAGGTCGAAACGCTAAAACTGTTTTCCACATTATCGCTAAAAATGTTAACGGCTATTTTCACCACTGCCATTACAATTAATAGAAATCTAACAATTTAATATTTAAATTTTGCCCTACTAAAGAAAGCGTCTCGGAGTCAATAGTACCCGGTTAGAAATCAAATCAAATCATCTCTATGGTTATGCCACGTTAATTTCTTCTCAATAAAACAGACGAGTCGAATCCAATAATTATTTCTCTATATAGGAAGAGAAGTAAAGGAAAATAACAATGTGGAAGAAAACCTACATTTGATTTCTAAATCATCATAATTAACAAAGGTAATATTTTTCTTTTTCAAAATGAAACTCAGATCGGTGAGAAACTCTAAGTTCTGAATAAGTTCAACTCTAAAAACAAGAGGAATATATCAAAATGGCGCGTAAAATGTATCTCAGTATATCGACCAAGAATCATTGTGCTAAAAAGATATTCCGTAAAATCAGCAATAAGAAGTCAGAACGTAAAAGGGTTAGATCAAGGCTTTATTAATATCTAAGTTAATATGTGTCACTGTCAAATCTAATTTTTGAATCTTTGTCATATTCTGAATGGATAAAAAATATATATATAAGATGGCAAACAACAATTTAAAACACGAAGTAATCAAATCGCAAAGTATAAAAATGGTGGAACTTTTTTTTATGTCGCTGCTGGGAAAATTTAAGTTTGTAACTAAAATGTCATATTTTCTCTGAGGAATTTCTATCAATTACAGAAAACTAAAAAGTAAAAATATCAACTATAAAATATCTACAATTTTGTGTATTTTGACTTTTAAAACTTTTCTTGAAAAATCATTATTATGAAAAAATAATTTTATTTCTGCCAAGAAAATATAACAGAAATATTTGGAAATGTTTGAATTTTTTGTCGCGTTTGACAGAAATCGTCCTTGATTGTATAAGCTTATTATGATTGAGATTTCGATGGCCGCTCATTCAAGCAAAAACACGGCGACAACAAGGTTATTTCTGTTAAGCCTTTCCATATACCCCGTCTTTTTTTTTAACTTCCTCCTCCCCTTTCTTCCACATTGTTATTTTCCTTCTTCTTCTGCTCCTCCTCCTCCTCCTCCTTCTTCTTCTTCTTCTTCTTCTTCTTCTTCTTCTTCTTCTACCCTTCCTCCACATTGTTGTTGATGTTCTTCTTCTTCTACATTGTTCTTTTCTTTTACTCCCTCTCCTTTTCTTCTTTTTCTTCTACTTCTGTCCCTCCATATTGTTTTTCTGTTGTTGTTGTTGTTGCTCTTCTTCTTCTTCTTCTTCTTCTTCTTCTTCTTCTTTTCCTCCACATTGTTCTTTCTTCTTCTCCTTCTTTTTCTTCTTCTACACTGTTCTTTTCTGATACTCCCCTTTCTCTCCCTCTTCTTTTTCTTCATCTTCCTCTTCCTCATTCACATTGTTCTTTTCTTTTCTTCTTCTTCTTCTTCTTCTTCATTGTTCTCTTCTTTTACTCCTCTTCCTATTCTTCATCTCCTTTCTTCTCCTTCCATTCCCCCATAATTATTTTCTCTTCTTCTTCTTCTTCTTCTTCTTCTTCTTCTTCTTCTTCTTCTTCTTCTTCTACATTGTTCTTTTTTATACTCCTCTTCTTTTTCTTTTCCTTCCTCCTCCTCCTCCTCCTCCTCCACATTGTCGTTTTATTTTACTCTTTTTCTTTTCCTTCTTCGTTTTTTTCTTCTGCTCCTTCTCCTTCTTCCTCTTCTTCTTTTTCAACTATTACTACTAATAATAATCCTATATCTGCTCCCTCCATCCTCATCCTTTTCATTCCCTTTCAAATCGAGTACAGTAATATTAGATTGTATGTGTGTATAGGTATATAAGAAAATTTATTGATGATGGATTCTAAGAATGTTAGAATATTTGCATATTATCCTAACATTTATAAAATCTATTTAGCAATCTCTTATAATCGAGGTCAATGTGTTTAAGCAGGTGCTTGGAATTATGGATACATGTAGACATGTTGCGTTCAGCAAGTTAGAGTTTTAAGTGTTTTAACATAATAAGCTTCTCCTACGAACACAAGTTACATCTGTCTCCCTTTTTCACTCTATGCCTTAGCTTTCGGGATTATCTCCTAGCTACTGGTTAGGCTCTTATAGTTGATTTAAATCGTCAAACATGCTTTGAAAGCGTTGTGCAGTCTTTTTTTTTTTTTTTTTGTATTTGATATGGCCCAGTATCATTTCGTGGTGGTAAAAGTGCGATTTCCAGCTGTTTTCGGTGTATCCAAAGTAATATTTAACGTCATCGCCTGAGTTTATGCTATGTCTGTACATAATGCCTTCAGTCATGCACTGGCCATTTAAAGGGCAGGGTACACTTTTACGGCAGTTACATTTAAATAGGATTATTTTTTAGTATTTTGTTTGAGAGATTGCTTAATACATTATTGTTATGTTGGTGCTTTGTTACTGGAGTTAGTCGATAACCTATATTGTGCCGATTTGTGTAAATTGTCAATTATCCTTTTACAGTGGTTGGATCTTCTGTCGACGTACCTGTGGTTGTATAAATCCCTATATATGGTCTGTACATGACCTTACTCAGGTCAACTGTAACGTCTAGGAAATTGATCACTTTAGCGTTAGTACTGATGGTAATGTTTAGTTTATGGTCCTAAAAGAATTTGATTAGGTCCTTTTCTTATCCGGTGAAAGACTAAAATAGAGAGATCGACAGAGAGATAGATGGAAGGATAGATGTGAAGAAACTCAGCTAGATAGATAGATAGATAGATAGATAGATAGATAGATAGATAGATATGAAGAAACTCAGATAGATAGATAGATAGATAGATAGATAGATAGATAGATAGATAAATGTGAAGAAACTCAGCTAGCTATCTAGCTAGCTAGCTAGCTAGCTAGATAGATAGATGTAAAAGAGGCTCAGATATGAAAGAGACATAGATAGATAGATAGATAGATAGATAGATAGATAGATAGATAGATACTGAACAAATTGAAATAGATAATAAAAACAGTGATAGATAGATAGATAGATAGATAGATAGATAGATAGATAGATATGAAGAAACTCAGATAGATAGATAGATAGATAGATAGATAGATAGATTCCCAATTATGTTTTCGCGTGAATAAAAGCATAAATATATTTAACGAAACACCTCTTCGGAAAGATATTTCATATTAATTACAGTAGGCGTTAAAATTACCCCAACGCAATATTTCGGATAGATTAATAAGTTATGTGATAACTCATATAGAAACCTAGTAACAGGCAAATAGTTGCCAAGCTGAGTTGATGAGTCACACTTTCGTCATATCAGCAAGCAAACGTGTTGGTTATTATTACGAAAACTAGAATAAATTGAGTCACTTAGCTCCCATATGATACATATTTTTCGCCTCAGTTAATGTAAACAATGTTTCTAAGTTGCTAGTTCGTCGTGCCATTACCGGTTTAAAACGACTCTTCTCTAAAGAGCCCGGGAAATTGATGCATACTTCTTTCTATAAACGACCGGAACTTAAAAGTAATTTAACACCCGTTACTATGAGGCTTTTAATCAATCGCTTGCAATGAGTTGATGTGCTGAAAAGAATAAAAGAAAAAAAATGCATAAATTAAGTGGCCACTAAAATATTTTATGATTCGTTTCGTTCAATTGTCGAATTATTAATGATAAATAAAAGTTTTGCAAGTGAATAGCTCATTATTCCTTGAATCTTTGCCAGTAAAAGATTACCTGAAATTTAATTTGGGTAGGCAGGATAACGGAAAGCAGTTAGACGGAGGTAGCTAAAATTGTCGCAGAGACATTGTGATAGAATTTATCTCCAAACTATTCACTGTTTGTAACAAAAATTGTCAGAAGCCATTAAGACGCATAGGGTTACTTGGAGTGAAAGAAACGCTGAAAATGTTAATAAAAAGAAAGGGCAATTTCCAACTACTTTCAATATTAATTAGGGTATTGTTTATTTTGAATAAATATTGTAGTATTCATTATTACCAGACAATAATGAATACTATAATATTTATTTTATAATGAACAATGCCCTGATGATGACATGGATATGTCGAAAATACTTGGAAATAAAAAGAATATGTATAAACACGGCGATTTTCTCTCATCCTTCAATAATGTCATCAAAAACTTATCCGGGAGTATGAAAAAGTCTTATCAAAAATAAGTAGACAGAACTTGTCTAAACTATATAACAAAACACGTATTATATATATATATATATATATATGTGTGTGTGTGTGTGTGTGTGTGTGTGTGTGTGCAAATATATAGAAAAATAGGAAAGAACAGGAGGTTAGGTTAATAATCCGAAGTTCTTTAGTATTTTTGTTTTTTTTTTAAAAAAACAGTGCTCAATATATATATATATATATATATATATATATATATATATATATATATATATATATATATATATATATATATATATATATATATATTGGTGCAAAGTACACACAAAATATATATATATATATATATATATATATATATATATATATATATATATATATATGATATATATATATATATATATATATATATATATCCTATATATATATATATATATATATATATATATATATATATACTTACTGCCGGAAGTCAATTTTTCTCCGGCGGAACCTAATTTTTCTTTATATTTAAAAATTTCTATTAAACTATTCTTGGAAACAATTCTAACCTTATACGATTTCGGATTGGAAATTACTCTCCTGTTTCTTTGTTCCGATTCCTGTTCGAAAGAAACGGTAACTCGTTTCTGCAAATCATTTAAAGTCTCATTGGAAACTACTGACCAATCCTACTTCTTCGGGTGCTTACTCTCATCTTACTTAAATATGACCTCCATAATCATTTTTATGGCTGTAACGAATATGTTTCGACAGGGCAACATACAGTTTTGAATTTAGGGTTGTCCTTCACTTAACCCGGTGACTAACCACGGCTAGAGAGACCAATGTCTTCTGCTATTTAACCCATAGCCGGGGGTGAAAAGATAGGTTATACCTTTACCGAGGCTACTAAAGCAAAAGTGAACTCGGTTCACTGATATCTCGTTCTGAGCCTCTCGCCATTTCACGAGTTCCTCATCGAATATTGAGAAACATGAAAAGCATAAAATGAATTTCGTCTCAGCTAAAGGATTTATGTTTCTTATCTTTTATAACCAAGGCACCGAAAAAAGTACAAAGAACATCTCCCGGATATGAACTTACCGGTCATAGAACGACTGTTAGCGATCCTATAGGTTCGTTACTCCAGAAAGTGGTCAGCAAAGTGGATGACAGTTAAATGAGTTTTACCTTAAGTAAAGGAATAGGGTATGTGTCACCTGCACATCATGCCAGAATATAAGCTGCACTCGGAGCAATGTCCAAGAAGCCAAGTGCTGGGTGGGACTAGTAACTTTCTAGCCGTCGAATTCAGATTCCCGTGACGGATCAGCTACACCAGGGTTTGCAAGCATAGGGAACTAACTGCGTGACACAGATATATACACACACAACAAGCAGTAAGGGAAAGACTTGATCAAACGTTGATAATTCATGACCCACGTTTTGGATAAGTGCTCCAAAGCCGCTCACACACACACTGGTTAAGATTATTTGCTGCTCGATCAATGAATGCCGACTGCTTTCATATAAGGAAAAGGCTAATATTACTATTATCATTAGAGATGCAGAGAACAGATACTACACTTTGATCCCATCCTGATGGCCAGGGAGTGAAGAAAAGCACTGGCTGTTCGCTCAATGAATATTGATTATTTCCATAAAAGGAAACGACTATATTGCCATTGTCTAAAATGACTTTACATCTTTTAAACCTGGAAAGCTTCATCGTCCGTAAATAACATTCTAGGCATTTATGGTTATTTTTGTGGTTTTCTTTTCAAGTATAAAAGTCAATCGGTGATTTTATTTGTGAAATACGCATAATAGCGAAGACAAATTTTTATTTTCTTCTCTTTTTACCACGCAAAACTTTGCCCGTCAAATAAATGTTAATTTTTTAAAGGCGTCAGTTCATTGAATGAACAAAATGAAATTAACGAAATACACATCTCAAAATTGAGTCAGTCTAACTCAATTATCTCCCTTGATGTCTACATTTCTAACTAACTTCATTTCCGTTCATTTATTCAGAATGATCAAAATCAGTCATATTGGTAGAGGCCGTTAAATTTGGACTAATTGATATTCGATAATATCAACGCCTGTTCAATGATTCAGGCATCGAAATGAACATCAAAAAGAAAACTTTTTATTGCTTTAAAATGAAATTACCATTCTTTAAGATGGACGTGTGAAAAGGAATCTCACTAACCTGGCAATGGATAAGCCTGGTGGCAATGTTAAGAAAACTAGTCCAGGAATTCTTCAAGACTGCTTAACCAGTAGAAAAAGATAATTCGATTTTAAAAATTTACGCTGATATTTTCTTAGAGTTCTAATCGATATTCCTTAGTCTGGTAAAAGTCTTATTATTGAAGGCCATATAAGGATTGATTTCGTTAGCATATCCCTATATATGTATATATAGATATCAACGTTAACATTAACCCATTACCTGCCATGAGCCCCATTTGGTGATCTGTTAAAATTAAACTCACTACATGTTATTCCTTGTATTTACATTGGATTGCTTACATATATTGGATTTGCAGAGGTATATTTTACAACACTTAGCCTTTAAACTTTTTATTATTAGCCGTAAGAAGACACTTTCTGTCGTAATTTTACATTTCACAAGTAGAAAAATAATGACTATTTTGAAAAGTATTTTTTATTATTTCTAATCAATATTATTTTTTGATGTTTTGTGCACATATATATTTGATCTTCTAGTTTCTATAAAAATGACAATGGTAACTACTGAAATTAAACAAGGAATAAATAAACTCCTAAGACACCTGTCTGGCCCAAAAATGCGCATTAAAAATGGCATTTAATGGGTTAACGGAAATAAAGCTTTGAAATACAGCCATACGAGAAACTATTAGAGTTCTCGTTAACTCGTTAATGTTAACCTGGTTGTTTGACACACGGATTTAATGCTATTAAATAAAACATTTCCAAATACCACCTAAATTTTAAATATATTCTCCCAGTCCCGGAATAGAAAAGACAATAAACTAATACAGAGGTTACCAAACTTTTTTTCACAGAGGGCCCTGTTACCTGGAGAATGATGAACCCGGGCCTGATAATCATTTTGTTTAATACAATACACTAAATGCACAAAAATAAAGACAACAAACATACTTATTTTCTAAAAAGTTATCCAAGAAAGTGACAATAGCAAAAAAATAGTTATATTACACCAAGTTCGCACATATCCGAATCTCACAAACTAAGCAGTACAAAGGTTAGAGAGATTTGTGAAACTAGCGTTTACCTTTTAAGATATAATTAATATTTGTTTTGGTATTGCTGAATCCAACCAAGAGAAATGATTTCAAATGTTTATCAGTCAACCTCGTTACATGTTCTGACTTTATACACTTTAGATTTTTTAAGTTCAAGCAAAATATATGACATAAGTCGCTGAAGTCAATCCTTTTTATATATACCATTATTGCCTGGGTAAAAAAAAAAAATACAAAAAAAAATCAACAAACAAACACGATGTTTGCCATGTTGACAGTCATTTCTTTTACAGACCAAAAACCAACCTTTGTCTTCTAAGGCTTTTTTTTATATTTATCACATTTTCTTTCCACATGTGTACCCAGGGTACGGCTATAAAATAATTCAGTGGGTATTACTCAATGTGTTCAACTTGGAACACGGTCTTGTGATTGTAGGAAGATAATTTTCAACAAAATAATCCCTGAAAATCGAGACGAACTTATTCATAGTTTTATACTATTGCCTCAGAGAAAGGCTTAAACTCGCTGCTCCCTTCCCTCTGCTTAAATAGTTTACAGTTCCGGTTTAAGATCAGATACATTATACAGAATCACCCTTGTATTCGTATTTATAGTTTGGGTGTGCCAATGGAAAGCTGACAACAAAATGGCCCAGTTTTTTAATCGTTTATTTTGGTGTGTGTGTGTGTGGGGGGTAATTTCAACTTCCACTTCCTTAGTAATATTTACAACTGATCCCGTTCCCTTTTAATTCTGTCTTTCAACATTCAGCCATATTTCATTGGTATCATTGCGTTTCGTAATTCTTTGTTGTGTGCGCCAGAGATTTGGTCTTAGTCTGTAGGGGAATTATAACGCCTTCTATGTCTGTACTTCACGATCTTAGAATGGCAATCTCTGTTGCAGTTGCTATATATGCAAAACGTGTTTCGTCCTATTGGGACTGGCACAATTCTTTGCTCTTTTATACGCCCTCTCCTTTCTGCTAATATCTTTCCTTCTCACTCCTGTAAAATATCAGTTTTAACATCAAACCTCCAATTGTTATATTCTTTTGCATCACTTTCCGAGATTGATACCATAATGCCACGTTTGCAAACACTTTTTCTTTCAGTCAGGACTGGTCATACCGCAAATATGGACAGTTCTCCATACAGCATATAGTTAGGTATATGGCTGTCTACAGATGACATTGTCTTTGCGAAAGAAAATCAGACATGCTTGGTATTCCAGCCTACACCAGGACGTTATTTAGAGTTACTTTTGCCTGATGTTGTTCAGAATACTTCTGAAACTTCGCAGCCAATGAGTCAGCGTTCTTTCCGAGAGTACAGGGTTCATGCCTCAATACCATAAAGCAACGTACTGGGAACACAAAATTGATATGAATGATAAACTCGATTTTTATCTTTAGCTCAGTATCCGAGGAATGGTAGCTTTAGTAGCATGGAACCGACATAAGGGAAATCCCCTCCCCCATAGCAATGGTATAATTAGCAACAGATACGTTTGGCATTCCACTGACCATCTCTCATGAGGCTGATTTTCTTACCACTGACATTCTATGAGACTGGGGTCTCTGCAAAAGTGTGTAAAATAACTAGGGAGTTGTTGCAGATCTTCTGCAGTATATGAAGTCTGGTGTGTATAATTTCCTAACAGCATCTTCTTGATCAAATTTTTCGAAGCCTTTAATTTCGTTCTGAGACTTCCGATGTTGAAGAGTTTTCCTTGACTCCCTGTGTATTGAAAAATTCAATTAACTGAGGTGTTAAACGTGTAACATATAAATAGAGATAAAGTATCAAATAGTATCGGCCCAATGAACATCTTTATTTTATCCGGGTCTCGATTTGAAAAAGAGTTCAAGGAGGAGCCGTTATACTAGACGATGTCTTTCATGCCATGACAAACTTTGGCAAGGTGCATTCACTTCTGCGCAAGCGAATAAAAAAAAACGCCTTTTCTACTGACCAACCCGAGAGCTTTTTCGAGTTGATAAATGAGAATGTACAGTGGTCATCTTTGTCTAAGATATTACAGCTGCCTCGGGTAAAAAGATCATGTCACCTGTTGATCTTTCTTCTCTGTCTAGATAATTCACAATGATATACACGTTCTATGATCGCAGTCTTTTCACTGGTACTCGAGCGAAGGTCTTTCAAATGAAATTAAGGAGGGATATTCCAAAGTAGTTGTTGCAGTCACTGTGATCGTCTTCGTTTTTTAAATGTGTCCTGATAGTGGCGTCACGCATTTCTCAGAGCACTGTTCCTTCTCAGCACTTCAGATAGAAATCGTGT
This sequence comes from Acanthosepion pharaonis, assembly GCA_903632075.3. Classification (NCBI taxonomy): domain Eukaryota; kingdom Metazoa; phylum Mollusca; class Cephalopoda; order Sepiida; family Sepiidae; genus Acanthosepion; species Acanthosepion pharaonis. The sequence goes on from CAHIKZ030005410.1 coordinate 84,167, forward strand.
AATTGATGAAATTGAGCGCAATATTTGATAGGTTTGAGAACCTCTGAGGGGATGCCTTAACTACTTGATGTTTTACTGATTTCTCGAGCGAGACGAGTTCCTCGACTGAGGATGAAGCATCAAAAGCTATTTTATGACAGAAATGGGATTAATTCTCCTTAATGCAGTGCAAGTCGTATTCTTCTTTCTTGTGGAGAACTTCTGGTAATCATCTGACCATCTCTCCATCTGTTGCTCCATCTGTTGCTCCATCTGTTATCGTCTCTTGAAGTATAGGAAAGCGATGTTGGTATTACTTGGACCAAACGTTTTCTTACCGCAATCATGCATACAGTAGCTACAGATGCAATGTCAAGCGACTCGATGAGTGTCTTGTATTTTCTTCCTGAGTGCAGTCAGAGTCTCATTTGAAACCTCTTCCTTGTATTTAAGCAATGATGAATTACCGCTTTTGTTTTGGTGATCTGTTTCTGAGGACGAAGAAGTATAAAGACGCTTGACAGCTATCTACACGGTCAATGAAGTTCAAAACCCGGCTTAAACAGTATTTACTTTGTATTCGAAATCTTCATAAAGTCATAAATATACTTCTGAACTGTACTACGTATCTTAAAAACGTCTTCTCACAATTTTTGTTGAGACAGGAACTGGGAAGCTCATTCTACAAGAAGAAGAAATTAAAATTAAAATGTTGGGCATAATAAAAGTTTAAAATAGAAAAATGTAAATAAAAGAAGATGGAAAACAGACAAAAAGCAAATTCGAAAGAAAAGAAAAAAAATATTTTAAAGAAATAATTTGTTAAATATTCCTTACGTTTGACTCTGACATTAATTCAAAATTATGATAAAATTTGTATTTTTGTTCTGCGAAATTTTAAAAGCCCTTGAGATAAATTCAACATTCACAGTGTCAGCCATTTTTCTCGAGTTAAAAAGAGTATGCAAAAAAAACAAAACAAAAAAAAACACTCACGCCAACATGGCTGCACGGGATGGAAAAAAAACCTTCTCTTCGCTCGGAAATATCCTGTTGGAAAATGTCGGTTTTAATCCTGTTCAAAACGATGATTAATAATCCATCATTCTGAATCAACCCAACCACCTTAGGTAATAATATATACTAAAATTATTATAAAGGCTATACAATAATAATGATAATAGATATATGCGCATACACCCATACACGTAATTTAACATATAAATGTATGTATATATATATATATATATATATATATATATATATATATATATATATATATGTGTGTGTGTGTGTGTGTGTGTGTGTGTCTGCGTGTGTGTATTTAGACAGCAATCCTTCTTTCATGCACATTTCATTCAAAACGACAGACAAGGTGTTTTTATTTATTTTTTTTATACAATTTCTCATGCGATCTAATAATTTTCTTCTTGTCGGATGATAAATTATATAAAAACTATCAAAATGTTCTTTTAATCCAAGTTCTTTCAGCTATACATTTAGCCATTTTCACTGTTTAAATAAGTAATAGTTTGTTGTATGTTCTTTAAAAAAATTTCATTTTTTCAAAACACGGTCAAGAGATTATGTCCATGTTCAAAGTTAATATTATTAAGCGTTGGTTTGTTTGTTTTTATTAATAAGACTTCCATTATTTTTAGACTTTTTTTGCATGTAGATGATGCTATTATATTAATGTTACGAATAGTGTCCGGTAGGTCTTCATGAATATTTAAATGAGATCTAATTGAGCTATTATATAAACTAAATAAAATTTACCTTGATAATAAAATAAATTACAAATATTGCTATGTCTTTTTCACCGTGCAATGATGACTTCATATTTCGTGTTATTATTGCTCTAGTTTCTGTCTATATTTCTGAGATGAGGTATTATGTACATTATTTACATTATTCGGACTATTGTCCTCATCTTTGTCGCCATATTTATTACAACGTTTCGGCTGTTGTACGCTCCGACCTTCTGCAGGTGATGGCTGAAGACATTAGGTTTATAATACCCAGATATTCAGACTAAGATGCCTCAATGACACATGGCACAGTGGATAAAGGCGTTAGTTAGATCCAATGACAGGACACAATGAGTGTGAGTTAAGGTTGTTGAGAATTTGGAGAGGGGAATAGCTGATAACTAACGTCCATTAAACATGGCTGAAGGATGTGCCATGGAGCTAGAATAGTCTACCCCATTGAGCGAAATAATGGGTTCAGTTCGACATTCAGAGCAAGACCGAGTCGAGTCCAGAGTGACAGAGTAAAAGGTTGTAGGTAACCGGAAAAGTGAGGGTGAGGCAATAGCGTTGTTGGAGTCACAGTGAACGAGCACGTAGACTCCGTAAGAAGTCATACAGCGATACAATACAATATCAAAGACTGCATATATATTTGGCTACTAACCCGTATTCCTGGAACTACTAACCTGCATTACCAGTTTGTATTATTACGTTAATACATTATTTTTCTATATTCATTCCTGGCGTTTTTTATTTATTGGTATCGGATTTCAACCCGGAATCCACAACAAAACCTTTCCTACCTTCCACCAGAAAACAGTAGAGCAGAATTACACTTGAAGGGCAACTAAACGTTGAGGATGATTTTGAATTCAAACCCTCTGCCAAAGGTTGGAAGAAAATTACTGCCAGCCATTATTTTTTAAATAGGTTTGGAGGAAAATCTGACAAATTTTGGCCAGTCAAAATTAAATCGAATAGACCAAATCCTATAAAATGGCAGATAATGTGAAGATACAAATTTTTAAAACTTTTATGCCTTTATTAATTCTGATACAATATTTATCGGGCAAATATTTGAATTTGAACCCAAAGTGCTTCTCTGAGAGACAGAACACACGCACACTTACAAGCATGCGCAGATATAAATGGAGGATGTTTGATACAAAACTGTCTTGTATATTCAGTTCCTCTACCTTCAAATTAATGTCCGCTTGATAATATCGCAGAGGTATCGAACGAGAAGGCGCCAATGCCACATACATCCACCGGACGGTGTTTATAGACAAAGTTCAGTGTTGAATAAAACGTGTAAGAGAATAATTTCATCTCCGTTAGTTGTTTAAAACGATGGCGTTACATAATCATTTGTTTGGTTTACACTTGACCGTAAGTTTCTACTTGTCGGGGACATACTCCTCTACAGGAGATACAACGGTGTTTTCTAGGCCCTGCTGCGGGGGCAATATATCTCTTGAGAATAATATTGTTGTTTTTTTTTCTCTTCAACTAAACTAGTTGTCTCGTTCCATTTCTACTGAGTTCCATGTTCTTCAGACTTTAAACAACAACAACAAAAAAAACAAAAAAAAAACAAAAAAAACAAACAAATATTTGTGTCGCGGTAAGTTGAGAGGTGGGCAGTGGCAATTTCAGAAAATTTGCCCCCAAATTCTGTCCCTTGAAAGTCAAGCTTAGTTGTTGAATTTTGCGACATATTAACCATAGCTCGTTTAGTTTATTTTGTTTTACGGCATATCAACACTTCAATGGGTTATTTAATGCCAACAAGATTTTTAAAATAGGTTCGTATGAATAGAATATGTATTCTTCATGAGAAATCAGTTTGGTTTGGTTTATTTTGTTTTACGGCATATCAACACCTCAATGGGTTATTTAATGCCGACACGATTTTTAGTATAGGTTCATGTGAATAGAATATGTATTCTTTGTAAGAAATCAGTTTGTAGATCAGGTTATATTGACGTATTTTTGTAAAGAGGGTTTTTGTCGTGAGTCAGCTGTACTTCTGGTAATATTTTTTTTTCTTCAAAAACGTATTGTTGGTAATATATTTTCTCATCAAAAATGTATTGCTGGCAATATTTTTTTCAAAAATGTTTTTGCTGAGAATATTTTTTCTTCAAAAAATATATTGCTGGCAATTATATTTTTATTTAAAAAAAACGTTATTTTCACTATAAAAATGTATTTTACACTTTCATCGTGTTTCGACCCCAATTTGGTGATTAACTATTTGCCCATAACTGGGACCCTAACAAGTGCTACCACCCCAGGTCAAAGCGAATCTAGGAACAACATCAATTAAGAGCCAGAGGCCTTGCTGCCGGGTGTAGTTTATAGTCTATATATCCAGGACGACCATATTTGGGTAATTTAATGTAGAAAACTAAGTGTTTACTTGAGTTTATAGATAAATGCAGTACGTTAATCAGATAATGCCAAAATAAACTTTGCACTCAGCGTTATTCAAAGAAGCTAGGTGTATCAGCGGTTGAAGTGAGAAATGATCTCCTAGCATCTGAGTGCTGATCGGTGGTTCACTCGATATAAGCAGCTGAGCCGACACGTAGACAGGTGGTCGACCCAGCTGAGCCTACACATACACAGGTGGTCGACCCAGCTTAGCCGACATACACAGGTGAACGACCCAGCTGTGCCTTAGAATGACTGTATGGCAATTAGATATATTAACAAACAGGGAAGAGATTTGGATACATCCACACAGACATGAAATATCCAACATGCGAGAAGGCGCCAATGCCACATACATCCACCGGACGGTGTTTATAGACAAAGTTCAGTGTTGAATAAAACGTGTAAGAGAATAATTTCATCTCCGTTAGTTGTTTAAAACGATGGCGTTACATAATCATTTGTTTGGTTTACACTTGACCGTAAGTTTCTACTTGTCGGGGACATACTCCTCTACAGGAGATACAACGGTGTTTTCTAGGCCCTGCTGCGGGGGCAATATATCTCTTGAGAATAATATTGTTGTTTTTTTTTCTCTTCAACTAAACTAGTTGTCTCGTTCCATTTCTACTGAGTTCCATGTTCTTCAGACTTTAAACAACAACAAAAAAAAAACAAAAAAAAACAAAAAAAAACAAACAAATATTTGTGTCGCGGTAAGTTGAGAGGTGGGCAGTGGCAATTGTACAGAAACTGGGCACGCATAATAGTCCATTCACTAAAAACAGCTACTTACCTACAAACCTAATAGCTGCTGAATGGACAGTAATGTTTGTCTACTTTCTGCACAGCAGCGACTGTTCACCCCCCACCCCAACTTAGCGTGTCCACAGCTTAAAGATTTTAGTCTACTTACAAATATTTGTGTGTGAGTAAATCTTTCTTTGGCAAATACATTTCAAATCAGTCGAAAAGCAATTATTAAATTAAGTATAAAACTTCATTAGAAACAAGGAGTATTGAACTGTTACGTGGTATCTGAAGGCGTATTAGGCTAACGAATGATGCCTTCCAAAAGTTAACCAGATTATTATGAAATAGAAAAAACTTTACTAGAAACAAGGAAAAAGTACTAAACTGTTATGTGATATCTATCCTTCTGAATGACAATCTCCACAAAGACTTGAGGGAACAGAAATGTGTTTGTATAGAAGGATTTGAGCCGCGACGAAATTTTAGAGAAAATGGAAACAAAAAGGAAACATTCTTAACATCAGGAAGAAAAAGTTGAAATTTCTAGGGACCATAATGAGGAAAGACAGCTTGGAAAATCTGATACTCACAAGACAGAGTAAAGGTAAGAGGGGAAGAACAAAACAAAACATACTTTGTGAGCTTGATTAAATTGATGGCGGGACAGGGCTTGTGACAAATAACAAGATAAAATTTATTAAGAACTGCAAAGGATTAGAAATTGTGGAGAGCCATCATCGCCTACATCCTGAGGGGATACGGCATATGAAAGAGAAGAAGAATTTTCCTGACCATTCTTTTTTTTTTGACGCTACTGTGACTAGTCCCGTTGACTTGAACTTGCTGCAACAACCTGTCATACCAAAACTTTAGAAAGGACTTTGAAGATGAGGAATTTTATTTTCAGAAAGATGGGACACCCAACACACTAGCGTCACGTTGTTAGATCCTACTTTGATGAGATCTTGCCAAGCAGGTGGACTGGACGAAGGAGTTTCGTAGAATACCCTCAGCGTTCAACAGACCTCACATCACTAGACTATATTCATGGGGATACTTAAAAGACACAGTCTACACTATGAAACCGATGTTTGCGATTCCATTGCTTCGCGTTTTCAGAAGTGTCTGGGCCAGAACGGGCGTCAGTTTGTAAACAGGCGCTGACTAAACATATAAAATAATGTCTGTAGATTCTATTAAATTTTGAAAATGTAACGTAACACTGATTTTATAATTAATCAAAGTGTGTATACAATTGTGGGGACATCTATATATATACATATATATATATATATATATATATATATATATATATATATATATATATATATATATAAGTGAACATAGAAGTCAACACTTAGAGACGACTGTCTGTTTCATGCTAGATGCTCGTGGCCTGACGATTGCATCTAGCATGAAACAGACTGTCACTCTAAGTGTTGACTTCTATGTTCACTTTTATATTTACACACGCTCTATCTCTAGCACTTTATCCCATAAATATAGCACATCTTAAGACTTTTTTTCTTATATATATATATATATATATATATATATATATATATATATATATATATATATATATATATATATATATATAGTTACCCTGTGAAACGTAGGAATCCTTTCTTATACCTCTATCTATCGGTAAAATAACAGGACAGACCGGGTTCTATATCACTTGATAGTAGCTGGTCTATGAGAAGGACAATTCTGAATTCAAAATCTTCGAAGGGTCATTTGGGGACCTTGCGGCATGTAGTGCACCAGGTCTCTGTATTTGGCCCTTCAATAAGTGTGGTTGGTTCTGCACAAAGCCTTCCCCACTATAATCAAATCAAATGTGCTGGTGCCTGGTTGTCGGTTGCTAGGAACTGAGCTGCTTGACCCTCATACGTCGAATACGACGAGAGAGCCCATTATATATATATATATATATATATATATATATATATATATGTGTGTGTGTGTGTGTGTGTGTGTGTGTGTGTGTGTGTGTGTGTGTGTGCAAAACAAGGTTAAATACTTTGTATATTAAAAAGGGTTGGAATATCTGATTTCTTTACAGTACACATACATTGAAGTTCCTTACATTTTTTAGTGGTTTGAGTCGACGCTCCGTTCATTTATTAAACATTATATTTATTTATTTTCGTGTACCTGCTTGAATATTCAAGGAATCTCCTTAAAGGAAACTATGCCCTCTTCGGCAGCATTCGATCCTGCTTCCCTCTTGGCAGGGGAAACCGCCGTAAGATCCGACGTGTTTATATCGGCGCAGCTACAGAGTGCACTGCCGAACACGGAAAGCCGAATAGTGCCTTATAAAGGCGATTTTTTTCTCAAATATCCTGACCGCTAAATGAAAAATAAATATACTGTTTAATAAATACACGGAACTTCTACTCAGATATGGGTATCCACTAAATGTAAAGTTCAAGTAATACAAACACCTGTTTAAGGAGGTGACTTGCTTTGTCTGAATATAGTATTTCATTTATTTATTTTTTATTTATTTTTTGTTTTAATCACTTTTTTTTATCTACCGGGTGTAACAGCAAAATTGTCCAAATCGTGTAACAGCAAAACTGTCTAAATCGTGTAACAGCAAAATTGTCCAAATCGTGTAACAGCAAAACTGTCTAAATCGTGTAACAGCAAAATTGCCCAAATCGTGTAACAGCATGCGATAATTGTCCATCCCATATAGTGTCTAATATCTAAAAAAAAAAAACAACAAAAAAAAAACGCTAGACTAATTGAGTTTCTTTTTCTACGTTTTCAGATAAGATGTTTAGCCATCTTGACACCATTTTTCGCAAGAATCACTGACAAACCCTTTGAATTATTCAGCTAGAAAGAGAACAGATTAAAATCTCTTTTTTTTTCCACCCCACTATTTTTCCAGCTGAGCAATGGAGAGAGGAAAAAGATCATTGACACCTCCAGTAATGATACCAACATTCATACTCTGGCTTACATCTTTCGAGAAGCATCAAGAATACGGCGAATAAGTTTCAAATAAAGGGAACAATAAGAATAGAAAACTGGATCAGGAGGTCACAACAGCAAAACGGATTATCATTTCAACTTAGAGCTAAATACATTGTTATTGTTCAAAGTAGAGTCCAACAGTGTTATAAAAACCTCGGAGAATTCCAGTAAAATATTTTAAATCATTTCCAAGATACAACAGTTCGAAGCTTCCTCTAACAAGTGGACAATTTTGCTGTTACACGATTTAGGCAATTTTACTGTTACACCCGGTAAATAAAATGCATATCAACATCTTCCTTCCTGTTTTATCAATTAGCCATTTATTTATTGGAATTTATTCTCTACCATTTCGTTGGAATGAAGATTATTATAACCAGCGCTTTGGGTGGTTTCACGATTATTGAATCCAACAGTTAATAAAAGTTCAGAATAAATATTTCAGAAATTTTTCATTTTCAAAACCGTTTTCTATTTAAAAGTCGTTTATTTCCAGCGAATTACATTAAGAAAATTATTTATATTTTATTATTTCATTATTTTTTTTAATCTTCTTTCTCAAATCATATTGCTTCAATTCTCTAAATGTAGGTATATATATATATATATATATATATATATATATATATATATATGTTTGTGCATGTGTTCATGTGTGTATGTATATATGTTCATATATATATATAAATATATATATATATATGTGTGTGTGTGTATGTATATATGTCTGTAAGCCAGCGATTAATAATAAAATAAAAACAAATTGTCGGTATAATCTCCTCCTTGTCAATACACTTAACCCTAACCTCTCTTCAGGTAGAGCAGCGTTCGACATAAATAAGGAACATTTCAGATCAAAATTCAGTAAAGAACTGCGTCAGTACACGAACAAACTTATCTACTATGACATACACACACACACATATACGTGTACCCGTGTCATATATATATATATATATATATATATGTGTGTGTGTATACTCTTTATATATATATATATATATATATATATATTTATATATATTTGTGTGTGTGTGTGTGGATATAGATATATAGATAGATATAGATATAAATATAAATATAGATATTGTCACTATTTGCGGAAGAAGCAGGAATTGAAAAGTGATAATTATTAGCAAACAGGAATCCATTTCGCTGGTTTTGGAAATAAATATTTTTAATGTCATTTTTTTTTATCCACATTTTTTTATTTATTTATTCAATGTTTCATTCCGGTTTCATTTACTTCTTTTATGGACACAATATTTCGAGGATTTTTATTTCGTTTTTTTTTTTCTCTCTCTCTTAGGCACATCAAATCTCGATTTCAAAAATATTAATATGTCGTCTCTAATTCAGAATAATTTTGCTGCGATCTTGACGCTAATGTATCTTGTACGAATACGTACTTCTCGGAAATTCTAAACATTTCAACACAGATGATCAAATTCAAACGTGTGTAACGGTTAACAAAATTTGCTTACAATTAAGTCATTTTTTTAGAAAGTTTTTTTTAAATCATTTGACGAGGCGAAAACTCCCATTTTCATTGGCTCGGCCGTAAAGTTGAGGACGATTCGTTATACTTTGTCGTTTAAACTTTACTTTTTCTAATTACAAAAAAATTATTTTTAAATAAAGAATATTCGTCCAAATTTAAATTCTAGCCTACCAGTAATCAACGCTTTTTACTAGAAAGGAAGATATTAAATATAATACCGTGAAGAAAAAAAGAATTTAAATGCGTTGACGCAAGGGAAACAAATTTTAAATTTGAAACATCGCTTCCTCTCTGAATTGCATTTGCTCGATAAACTTGTATCTGCTGATTCCATATTTTTCTTATGCCTAACACTAAAAATATGTTTAATATATTGTTATTTTATTTTTAATCTTCATCGAGAAACTTAAGAAGTCGGTTTGAAAATATTCAACATTTTTATTTAAAAAAAAAGGTTTCCTTAATAATGGTTGAGATTGAAGGAACATTTTTCTGCGCTGACAAAAATTATTTCAATTAATAAATTGATTCTTCTAACAGTGAAGGCTGAGTTCGTCAGGAAAACAGATCATCCTGGAAATTTGAAAGATGTAAAACTGTCTCTTAACTTTAGATATTTTTAATTTCAAATTTTATGATTTTTTCTTTTACCGAAATGAAAATTTCAAGAAAGTTTATCCGAAAATAAAATAAAAAGACTGTTGGCATTTATCGGAAACTTTTTATACTTATGCAGGCAACACATATTTGATTAACAAAAAATATACTTGATTCTTATTTCGATGTCGACATCAGAAATCATCGATAAAAATCTATGTATCTATTGCAAGATTGATTCGTTTTTTACGGCTTATCAACTCTTTGCAGGTTATTTAAAGTCAGAAAACATTTTTAGACTGTCAGAATTTGGTGAGGACAGATAATAATGATTGGTTGGGTGGATAAAAGTCTTACTAATTAAACCATAGCTGGTGGGGAGAAGAGGTGAATCCATACCTTTTCCAAGGGTATTTGCGCGTGACTATAATACAGTTATGTTTGTTTATTACACTTTCTTTGAGGAAAGTGTTTAAAAAAAGTTTATCGATAGAAAAAGTTACTATTATGTACCTTTAAGTAAAAAGATACTACTAACAGGAAGCCAAACGCTTCGTAAAAAATAGTTTGAATAAAATTTATGCGTAAGAATTTATAAAAGAAGAAAGGAAAAAAAGAGGCTCAAGAGACTCAAGCCTAGTGGTTTTAAAAGCAAGCAACATAAAATCTGGGAATAGGCGTGGTTTAAAGAGATACATTTTGAGATTTTTTAACCGAGAAAGTAAGTTAAATCCGATAATTTTCAATTCTCCAATCTATTTTGGAATCGATTTGTGGCTATTTAAGATATCTAGTTGATCTAAGGATAGAAAGGATTTGG
>CAHIKZ030005410.1:100000-132500 GCA_903632075.3 Acanthosepion pharaonis
GCCACACTCTCTCCCAGAAAATGTAATTAAGGTCCGTTTACCGAAGATGCAGTATAAACCACAGGTTGTCTCTGTTGGTGTTGAACAAACACAAATGTGACTAGTAGATGACTAGTAGATGACTCTCCTCAGACACGAGTGGCCAGCCATTATATATTAGACATTCAAATATGCTCTAATTTTTATTAGTTACTAGTAGGCTACATTCGTTTTAATTTTATAATTATCAACAAAAATTGTTTCATTTTTTTTAACATTTCCACAGCTAACCTTATCCATAAAACTAATCTTGACTATAAAAATAACGTCGACTATAAAACTAAATTATTTACTTTTTAATGGTCAGTTTTGCGGTCGTTTGTTCTTTAATATGGTATTAGCAGCAGCAGGTGTGTAAGTCAGCGTTATCTTTTTATCACGCCTTTGTTATTTTTTACTACACCGTAAAGTCAGTTTTCGAACCAGTAACAAACATTTACCAAACAATTTTGATATACTTTGGACTATTTACTATATAGGTGAGCGATGAAAAAAATTTCCATCTGAAAGAGAGCGATGAAGCCGAAATACACTGCTATACACTCTGGCCAAACAAAGAAAACTATTATAATTATACAGACGAATGTGATCGGAAAAGAGTAGGCGGCCATTTTACAGAGGTTTCTAGACATACATATTTTCTGATAGAAAGTTAATATCTTTTTAAAGCAACCAAGTAGGGTTTAAAAAATATATTCTAATTGAACATTATACAATCAAAACGGATATTATCATATCCTTTTGTTTTTCATTTCACCCAAAGCAAGGCAATAAATCCACGAGGATGCAATGGATTGCTGAATGTTAGAGAATGAGAGAGGACAATAAAAAAAAGAAGACAGTAGATAACGATTGATATTGCATTTAAATTTTTCAAGATCAAAGTTGACTGGGACGCAAAAAGCCAGAAGGGATTTCCACAATCGAGAAGTGCGAGAGAAAAAACAGTTATTTACACAATTTATATTTTTCCGATTATTGTCCTCATCTTTATTGTCCGACACACGACGTTTCGGCCATTGCACGCTACAGGCTACTTCAGGGGACAAGTCCCAGTGGATAAAAGCGTTGGTGACTTGTCCCAAAGAGTTGTGAGTTCAATGCCTGACAAAAGCAGAGGTGAACAAAAACTTGTAGAGTTGAGTTACTAAAGGGAAATAACTCAAACTGAGATATCCAGAAAAGGAATGTGGAACTAGAACAATCTACCTCGGTGGACGAAATAAAGAGTTTGGTTCGAAATTCCAACGTTTATTACCTGAAGAAGGCCGGTGCGTGAATATGACAATAAAGATGATGACAATAACCTGAACAATGTAAATAGTGAAAATGGTTACAATACCTCATCTCAGAAATATAGATAGATAAAGAAAAAAACCTGTTAGCATAAGAACCTACAGTTACATCTAGCGGCCATTTCAACTGTAAGATGATGAGACCTTACCGCCAATCTAGTACTGCGCTTAAATACAAAGAGTGTACGTACCATAGAGAAAAGATGATTAAAACAATATTTTACTTATAATCAACACTTACAGCATTTAAACTATTATACGGAAAACGTGAATGACTTTGTCCAAAAATGAATGCAATGTCTATTTACTTATATACAGTGTAACCCGGATATAAGAGACCCGGATATAAGAGAAACCCGGATATAAGAGAGATTTTCTCTGGTCCTAAATTAGAGCCTGTGTTAATGTATATAAGATAGACCAAACCCGGATATAAGAGAAACCCGGATATAAGAGAGATTTTCTCTGGTCCTAAATTAGAGCCTGTGTTAATGTATATAAGATAGACCAAACCCGGATATAAGAGAAACCCGGATATAAGAGACTTCTTCTCCGGTCCCGACAACTCTCTTATATCCGGGTTACACTGTATATAGTCAGTATAGTTATAAACGATTATTGATTTATTGAACAGGGAATTTCATTGTTATCATAGTACCTAGTGTTAAAAATAAAAATTCTAAATCCATAGTTTTCACTGTACAGGATGTTTTTTGCTCGGTAATGGCATATCTTGGAATATAATTCTTCCGATTTGAAGAGATGCTGTATTTCTAACCAGAAGCAAAGTAACGTCTATAAAATTCAGCCACAAGATGGAAGTTAAGCAAGAACATAAAATATTTTTTCAAAATCAAAAGAATAGAAATGTCGTAAGTGTACAAAATTGACCACGTCGTCTATGAAAAACTAAGAAAATCGGATGTCGCTAATATGACCAAAGAAATAGGCGTTGTTACGATTTCTTAATATTCTTAGTATTCTGAACAAAGTTATTGTTATACATAGCTGACGAACGCGTATGAAATCGCTGCTAAAAGCGAGATAAAAATGGTGGTAATAGTAATATAGGTTTCCCTACAAGGAAACGTTTGGTATTCATTGAACGAGGATTCAGTACCTCATTTCGGTTGAAACTTATAAAATCTTTCTCTTAAAAAGAGCTTTTCTGGGACATAGGTTTCTCAAACCCAGTAGCTGTTCTCACTCTTTACAGTATTTCACGGACGGAACGGAATAGCTAAAAAGAAAAGGAATGGCAAGAATACTTGGTTTTCAGGGACAGTTTTATACCGCTAAGTCATACACAGAATTATATATACATATTTACATGAGTAACAAGCAGAGAAAATATAACATATATCCACACAACAAGTAGAGTGAAAAGGTAACAAAAGAAGAGACACTTACATATAATAATTCTTAACGGGAAGTGGAGCTTCCGGAGATTCTTCTGTGTTTCTGGAGAAGCCATATTTAGGATTCCAGATTCGAGTGAGCCGGATTAATCTGCTATGTCGCTAGCGAGGACATATTCCGTGGAAACGAAAACGGCGAGTCCTGGGTTTTTCCCAAGTCAAGGAATGCGAACCGGGGGTAGTTTCTATATCTGTTAAACGGCGCCATAGGTTTCTTAGTTCGATTACGTGCATGGGGGTGGCAGATTTAGCATCAGACCGGGCCGCTCGGCCCGCATTTAAAAAAAAAAAAAGCAACTGCTTGGTTTCACTCCTGGAAGCTGCCTGACTGGAACTTTCGTGATAATATAAAATGACGTCACTAAGCGGCCGTCCCTGACCCATGTAACTTAATTTCGGCCAAAGGAAGATAATTGTCTTCTGTATCGCTACGGTTGCTTAACGTCAAAAATAGCATTATATTATTTATATTTATATTTATATTTATATATATATATATATATATATATATATATACGAATGTAATGAGAACTAAAATAATATATAAATTCTGACGTTCAAAGAATTAATTCAAAACAGGGTTCAATAATAATAGTAGAGCAATAATTATTTATTATAATTTTTTCATATAGACAAAAACAATGTACTCACTACAGAGATGCAACTTCGTTTCGGTGCTTTTAATTGCACTTCGACGGGTGAGAACCAAAATGGTTATGATTAATTCTGTTTTTAAGTAGTCCGCACGTGAAACGTCACTCCGTTTATTCTATTTATTTGAAAATATATATAGATATATAAATTTTATGAGTGGGGGTGCGTATAAGGATAAAAAAAAGATAGGAAAGACAAAAGGGTGACAAAGTAAAACAACAGAGCATGTCGAAAGCAGTTTGGTGAATGAATTAAAGTGATAAAGGAATTAAGTGACGTTCCACGTGTGGAACTGATTACGAACAGAATTATTCATAGGCATTTTGGTTATCACCAATCGAGGTGCAACTAAGTTGCATCTTTTTAGTGGGTTGTTTTTGCCTATATGAAAAAAAATTATTATTATTATTATTATTATTATTATTATATATATATATATATATATATATATATATATATATATATATATATGTGTGTGTGTGTGTGTGTGTGTGTGTGTGTGTGTGTGTGTGTGTATATGACTTTACGATTGCGTTTAAGAATAAAACAGACTTTTGCTGCTGGGGTTTGACTACAATGTCCATTTATATATTTACCTACACTCTATCACTGATAGATATAGCATAACATAAATCTATATTTTTATCATTATATATATATATATAGATATAGATATAGATATATAGATATAGATATATGTATAATTATATTATTAATTTTAGAAATGATTAATTTTATATATATATATGTATGTGTTTATGTTTATATATGTATATATGTGTCTGCGTTTATGTGTATGTGTGTGTGTGTGTGCACGCGCTCGCAAAAGACTGACAGACAGTGATAGAGATAAATATAAATTTGAAAATAAATTCTTAAGAATTTGCCAAAAAAAGCAACATGTCTGCGCTGTTCCTGACTTCCGGTCTGCTAGTATGTGTCGCTCGCTCGCTTAACATCGCGCGTCGAACGTCTGTCTGTTCATTGATTAATGCAGCAAAAACATCACGAAGAAAAAAGAAAATCTCACATGAATCTGAATAAGAAAAATGTCATTGTATTTTCTAAAAGATTTCAAATTATTGCAAAATTGAAAACGACACAGTCACATGTACTTAAAAAAGTAAAAAAAAATATAGGTTTATAAATTTATGTTCATAACCAACACCCCCGGCCCGTGCTTGTGAAAACTCACATAAAATATTGTTTATGGACGATATTGACCTTCGTCATTTTTCGGAGAGCAGTCACCAGTTTCCTACAAGATGGTCTGTTCGCTAAATGCTATCATTGATTCGCAAACGTGACATAGTTATCTGCTGTTGAAGAAAGTAACGAAGGAAGATGGAGAAAAAAACAATTTCATGATTTATTACGCAATAACATTTCATAATTTTGCTTGACAAACCAAACAAATCGCCATTTTGAATGTCTGCCGACGTTCCATGTTCAAATTTTCGTCGACGTGTAAATTATTGTTATTTTACTATATAGGAGTACTAATATTATATTCAGTACTTTTCCTTTTTGTTTCTTAATTTGCTTGTTTAATAATTGGGAATGCTGATATTCGGCTATGATGTGGAAACTATTCCTGGTTAGACTAATAGTAGTGGCAACAATATTTTGCACATTTAAATGGCGGCTGAAAGGAAATAGAAGACAATTTTAACAAGACGATAATTTTATGTTTTAGTTTTTATATGACTGAGTAAAAATAGAAACAAATTACACTATTATGGATATAAATGAGTGAAGGCATTACATGTTAGGAATGATGTGTGTGAGTGTGAGTGTGTGTGTGGGGGATTTCTGTCAGTCACGTGAGAGGCATATTGAATGTTTCATAAACTAAGGAATATCATTTTGGGGAAGATTTCTGAAAAAAAAAAATGATGAATTTGTTGGCGTCGCTTTGACCAATTTAGGACACCTATTAGCGAAAATAATCGTATTTGATAACTGAAGAATTCAGTGGACTAACATAAGCATTGTCAGAAAATTGTGGTTTTCGATGTTAGATATTTTACCGTTGGAGTTAACATATGAGGATGGCCGGAAAATATAACCGCCGAAAAAGCGAGTACAGGACATTGATCAATTGCAATCAACCCATGACTCTCAAAGTTTCAATCGGAAATAATATTTTGACCGAGAAACTTCCGTTTAATCAGCAAGTTAATCCCTTGTCTACTTGTCTATCTCTCAATAGTAATACTTTGAAAGTTATTTATCTATTCTAGTCTTTTCACATAGATCGAACTATCTCAGCCTTTCTCTTTCTCTCTCGCTTTCTTTCTCTCTCTCTCTCTCTCTTTCTTTCTCTCTCTCTCTCTCTCTCTCTCGGCACATATATATATATATATATATATATATATATATATATATATATATATATATATATATATATATATATATATATATATATATATATATATATATACGTATACAGTGTAACCCGGATATAAGAGACCCGGATATAAGAGAAATCCGAATATAAGAGAGATTTTCTCTGGTCCCAAATTAGAGCCTGTGTTAATGTATATAAAATAGACCAAACCCGGATATAAGAGAAACCCGGATATAAGAGATTTCTTCTCGGGTCCCGACAACTCTCTTATATCCGGGTTACACTATATATATATATATATATATATATATATATATATATATATATATATATATATATATATATCGATATACATATATATATATATACCGATATTTATATATATATATATATATATATATATATAGCAAATATGAAAAGTTTATTAATTTAACACGTTTCACTTCTGTTAAATTTTCACCAAAGAATGATATATATAGAAAAACAAGAGAGAAGTCTGATATTTTCATTATTTTTGTTGATTTTCATTAGCTTATCATGTTTCCCGTTCATTCAACTTTTTAGACAAACGTTAGTTTGTGGTGAACCGAAGCGTCCATCCAAAGTTTCAAGAAATTAACGGATTACAAGCCTACTTGAAAAAAAAAAACGTATGTCAGTGTATAATAAGTATATTGTGTCTCTGGAGGATTCAAATGATAATGTATATATGTAAATGTGTGTGTGTGTGTGTGTGTGTGTGTGTGTGTGTGTGTGTGTGTGTGTGTGTGTGTGTGTGTGTGTCTAGTAGATATTATGTTTGTTGTTTTTATGTATATAGCTCCAAGAAGCTATATACTTAAAACAGTTGAAACCTAACCTAAACAAAATAAACTATGAAATCTCCACAAACATTCTTAAATGTCTATAATTGGTAACAGAAGCCATTGGTTTATACCAACGGCTTCCCATACTTAATATTTCACGAATTCACTCTCGCGTGGTCATGTGTGACGTCATGAGCAGCGGTGCGATTTTCGATTCCGGCGTCTTATATGCACGTGTTTATCGTTGCTTGGAAATCATCCATGTAAACAGACTATCATCACATTCTTGTCTGTGTATTGCTTAATATATTGTACAGTAATTCTCATCTTTGATAATGGCTTATGTAAGCCGAAAGCTTAGATTGGATTAAAAATATGTACCAATACTGTGATTTTCTTTCTTCGTTTAAATATAATGTTATTAAGCTTATCAGACGTTATGAAAAGAATTTACATAAAATAAATAGACAACATTTGTCTATATTTTTAAATGAAATATATATATATATATATATATATATATATATATATATATATATATATAATTAATTCATCGAGTCATCGAAGAAAGCTCAACAGAATGCAAAAAGCACTGGACGGCCGTTTCGCTAACTCTTCGTCACCGAGGCCCGTTGGAACAGTAAGGGTATGACGTATTGACTGATAACGTAACTCTCCGGGTTTCAATTCTCGGTGGTAGATACGCACTGCTGATGAGTCCCAAATATAGTTCGAAACGGCCGTCCAGTACTTACTGCATTCTGTTGAGGTTTCTTCTAGACTCGATGAATTATTTAATTATGATTATTTCAAATCCTCCTAATAATTTCTATCACACACACACACACACACACACACACACACATATATATATATATATATATATATATATATATATATATATATATATATATATATATGTATACAGTATCGGCCATTCTATAGAAGTGGAGCGATGATTCATCACGTTATTCTTAATCTCCTCTACAGAATTTCAGTGGACATTTTAGCTTTAGGGAAGTTACGTGAAAATGCGATATTTTTGCTAAAAAAATTCCTGACATATGAAAATCTGATGATCATACAATACACCGGATCACTCAATAGTATCTCAATTCCGACTGAGTAATCCCAAAGGATAATGTCCCTTCTCACATGCGGTGTAAGTTTCCCTGTAATATTTCAAACCACTCAAAAACTATCGGGAGGAATAGCACAGAATAGATTAATCAAAAAGTTCTGATTACAATAAAAGCAACAATAACGATTGCGGGCAACGGAGAGATATACTCTAATTTAGATATATTTTATGACATATTAATTCTACTATAATGGTCATTTACACACACATCCGCCTCTACAAAATAGGAAACTAACAGTTTTTATTTATCCAAAGATTACATCTCTTTCACCAAGATTTAATGTGTTATGGTCGTTATATGCTGATCACACCCCACAAAATGATTACACGGACCTATAAAAAGTAGGAGCGTTCAACTAGCTGATATATTCTATAAAATGTATTGAGTTTTTGTCGACTCTAATGAGCTGGTTCTCGAGACAGAAAAATATAGTTATATACTTCATTGGTATGTTCTAAGTAAAATATTTCGGAAATGTCCAAACCTTGAAGCCAAATATTTAAAATTTGTTCTTTTTTCATAGATTTCTTCGAGTAAATAAAACTGATGGAATCAAGCCAAAAATCTTAATGGCAATTTCTGATTTCTATCGAATATTCAAAAATGTCAGCCGTCGCTGAGGAAATACTAACAGAGGCATACTGACCCTTTAAATGACAATTACTTCAGAAGAATGGCGTGACTGGTCAGCGGTCAGTAGAAGCCGGAGGTTACGTCAGAACATGTCAGAGTATTCAAATTCAATGGGGGCGAACAAGACGCAGTCTTCTTTGTCTAGCAGTCAAGACCATTCTTAGGGTGTGGTAGGTGGGGGTGATGTCGGTACTTCTTTTCCAATACTGCTATCGATAAAATCGTTGTTATTTACCAATGAATCTTTCAGACACCAATCATTGATTTCATGAGTAGATGTAGGATTTAATTCCTCGATGAATATTTTGCAGGTTGAATGTTCTGGAAAAGTTTATGCTCATTCACTGTTATGATGGCCTGTTCTGTTTTGCCGATGGAAAACTATAAACAAACGTTCTTCCATCTACGCTCCTCTTGTACGTTGAAGTTATTTCATGGCCTTGTCCCATTACATTAAGAAACCAACGTCTAAATATAAATGGAATTTGTTATTCGAATTGTATTGAACAAAGAAAATGATCACAAAATTCACCATAGATATGAAATGTTTTTAGATGATGACGTTAATTTCCTTCTCTCAAACGCAACACGGTTGTTTGTGCCGAGAAAAATGTCTTTTCTTTTATGGCCATGGATAATATATTGGACGTAAACATATGTCAGTTCAATTTAAAGAAAAAAACTGTTGTTTCCGCTTTTAGAAGTTAGAATCGGCAGGGAAAAGTTCGCAGAAATATATTTACAGC
The DNA here is from genome assembly GCA_903632075.3 of Acanthosepion pharaonis. Taxonomy (NCBI): domain Eukaryota; kingdom Metazoa; phylum Mollusca; class Cephalopoda; order Sepiida; family Sepiidae; genus Acanthosepion; species Acanthosepion pharaonis. Next base: position 109,084 of record CAHIKZ030005410.1, read on the forward strand.
AGACGCTCGACAGACAAATCATATTTCTAAATACATCTTAGAAACAAATTATATATTTAAAGAATATATATATATATATATATATATATATATATATATATATATATATATATATATATATATATATTGTAGGCAAAAGGTTTTCAGCGTCTTTTTATTGAAAAAAATATTATTTTTCTGTTTTATATTGAGCACATAGAGTTAGCATTTTTTTCAGTTTTTGTAAAAATAAGGCTATTGGAAATTTTTTTTCACTTAGCTAATAAATTCTTCAAATCCATAAAGCTATGCTGAAAATAGAAAGAAAGTCTTAAACCAAGAGCAATTTAAAAAAAAACATCATTAACCATTGGTATTAATTCTTATTCTACGTGCCTTTGGCTATAATGATTCGTCATAACTTCCTGCCCATTGTAACTCTTTGAAACATGTGTCCCCTTAACAGGCCTCTCAGTCCCTGCTTTGCCATCTATTTGTATTTACATCTGGTCTAGTGCTCCCGCTATATATCTTGAAATTCTTAAAACGTGCTAAGAAGAATCTGCATTGTTATGAGTCCTGACCTCGCATCTCCGCTTCAGTCGCTTTCACACCGCCATAATGTGGCTTCCTCGTTACTTTTATTATAAATTTTTTCATGGTAATTGTTTGAATGAGCTTTCTTCGTTGGTACCTCGACTGCATAAATTTAAAGATAAACAGCGAACAATGTCTCTTTTAATTTTGAACTAGCTAGATGCTACCGTAAGTTCTATTCAAACAGTTTCTTCTCTCGGACTTCTTAATTGTGAAAATCTCTTGCAGTTTCTTGAATTCCTGTCAACAACGACCTTCAAAAAATTAAGTGCAACGTTAATTGCCATTTCCTGTCTTCCTAGAGCCTGATCTTTTATTGCCCTTTCTGCTCACTAACGTTTTCTCATTTTCTTAATAACCGCTTGCATCTTAGTGGCATTAGTGCCTTACTTGGTGTGAACTGAATAACAAAGAAAGTCATAATACTCGCTCTTTCCGTTTACCTGGAAATATTGAATATGATGGTCGGAATGAATGGATTAAACTCCTGAAATGACTCGAAAATATGATATTTTGTTTATCACTATATCTCTGGCTTACATAGAGATAAGGCTATCGGTTTAGTTATCGCCAGATTGATGTCATTTAAAATATTACTCATGTATTTTTTGTTGGTGCCTTCATTTACTCTCAGCGACATAGTTTTTTATATATATATATATATATATATATATATATATATATATATATATATATATATATATATATATATATAAATATATATATATATTCACACAAAAACAAATGCAAAGGTTAATGATTTAATTGGCGAGAAATCCATCGTCGCAAACAATTCAAATAATATACAAAAACCTCCGAATCCGTTATGAATGAAAAGATCCTTGTTTCTATAAATTTCTGCCGCATTAGTTCTTATTTTTACTACAAGCTTTCGTCTGTTCCTACAGACATCTTCAGGTATGGAATAGATGTTGTTCTTGGACAGACCACCTTCTGCTGATCTCGAAGATACGCCTCCATATCACATCACCAAGGATGCCACAAAGCATCAGAGTGCCCAAGCGACTGAACTTCTCAAAGCTGAAGAATGACTTGCTCAAACAAAAACTAGTAGACGAGTTGGACAACAAGCTACCACCAGCCAACCCGCACGTTGATGTGGAGACGGAATGGGCTCGTTTCCCTGACGCTGTCTACTCTGAAGCTTCAGAAGTTGTGGGACCCATCACCCATAATTAGCAGCACTGGTTCGCCAACAACACTCGTATCGAGACTCTACCGGAGGAGAAACACCAACTCCACCGAGAACCCCTTCACTTCCAAGAAGAAAGCCGAGGATTTAAAATTTCACCATCAGCATGGTAGCGGATACGTACACCGATGTCTGCATCTCGGAAGGCATCCGTCACCATGTCGGAAAACACCATGCTGAACAGGGTGGGGGCCAGCACGCATCTTGCTATACTCTGCTGGTGACTAGAAACGGCTAGGAGTTCTCACAATCATACCGCATTCTAGCATTCATGCCATCATGGAATTTTCGGACCATCGCAATGAACTTGTCGGAGAATCCAAACTTGGTCATGATCTTCCACAGCCCGTCACAACAGACAATGTCAAATGCCTTAGTCAGGTCCATGAACGTGGTGTGCACTCCTTGCTTCTGATTAATTTGCTGAACAAATCACCTGACGAGACCTTGGAGGTTGAAACCGCGATAGTGTTCTGTCCTGTCACTTGAGACAGAGCAGGTCCTGAGGTATCTAGTGTGGAAGGCATCGAGCTGTTTAGCATGCCGGCTGTAGACTGCCCACGTCTCGCACACATAGAGCAGACATGGTAGTACTACTGCTCCGTACACTTTGAGCTTTCAGACTTTATCCGTCAATCTGTCAAAAACCGCGCTGGCTCTGACGATTCTATAGGCCACTTCCTTAACGATGTTGGCGGAGCGTGACAGAGTGCTGACAAGGTAGATAAACTTGTCTGCAATTGCTAGTCTCTTGCCGTAATGTGAGGTTCAGGTGCAGGTTGATGCTGAACTTCGATCTTAGTAGAAATTGCTGAAGTCTTTGCAGGCTTTAAAGAATTGGTCCACGCTGCCCTACAAGTCAGACTGGGTACTGGCATTGAGCGCACAGTAGTCGGAATTCATTGGCCGTATCTTCATGCACTTTTCGAATTGCTATTTCTTATATTATGCGGTACCAACATCAATCCATCATCCTGCTATATACCATGGTCGTCGATGTGGACAATTTTATTTATTTTACTTAAGATGTATATTCCTATCAGTTCAGATACCTCTGCCCCGTCAAATGATCCCTGGGGGACATCAAAATTACCAGCTTTGGTGTTCTTAATCCATGTTTCACAACAATGAAATTAAACTGATTTACGGCAATGCAGGATTACTTTAATCCGTTCGGGCTTTAAGCATAACAAAGTCTTTAGCAAACATCAAGGCCTTCAATAAACTCATTTCAGTAATAGGTGGATAGAAATCCTTAATATCATATTTGATGAATACTTTACTACTCTTGTTGGGAATGTTTTCAAAGCACGAAATGCAATCTGACGTGCTCTTCCACTAGTTGTTTGTGTAGCCACCCTGTGTAATTTGCAGGTATCCATTACAATTTTGTGGCTTATAATTCCTAGCTCCGTCTTTGTTTGGTTTATTAAGCGGAATATCGGGCTGTTGAGGAAGTTTTCTTTGTGGTCTTTCAGTGTCAAGAAGGCTTGCTTTCCGGCTAATATCCTGACTTTGCTGCTAATGCGAAACATTGTGGAGATTTCTTTGGCTTCTGTATTGATATACTCCACGTAGGAAGCAGGAACCTTTTTAAAGAATTTAGTTACGTCCTCCGTAACTCTCTTTCTGTACTTCCTTGGGCTCATTGCATATAATTTCTTCGTTTTTTTTTATAATTTTTTTTAGTTTTCCTCTCCGCAGCAACTCACCCATTACTTCAGATGTCGAATGAAGGCATTTAAGCTCTTACGTTGCCCCTGATTAATTCGCTGAACAAATAAACCACTTGACGAGACTTTGGCGGTCGAAACCACGGTAGTGTTCCGATCAGCGTTTTTATCTTTTTACTATATATATATATATATATATATATAATAAAAAGGCTTAAACACTAATATTCCATGGTCATAATTTATTCCATTAATGATTCCATTATTCCATTTATTAATGTATGTGTATGCACCTATGTATATATATTTATATATTTTGCATATGTATGTGTATATTTACCACTAATATTATCTATCTATCTATATATATATATATATATATATATATATATATAGAGAGAGAGAGAGAGAGAGACAGACAGACAGACAGACAGACAGAGATTCAAAAATTTTTCATTGAATAATATAAACATATTATGTCTATTAATTTGTATACTGACCATTATCAGTTGTCTAATCAGTTTCTTGATGTTAAGATTAAATTCGTCAAGATAGAAGTTTTTTTTCTGCCCAAGTACTTTCGAACTTTTCCGAGATTATCTTCAGGGGTAAATTACAAAGACAAACGTATTATAACTGTGATAAAAGCTGTATTCCGATGTGATGGTGATTTAAAAAAAAAAAAAAACACGCGAACGCGCTCTGTAATTATCTTAAAATTTTAAATTTATCCTTTGTAGTTATGGATTTTTTTGTAAAACAGAGAGATGACCGGGAATTGGTAAAAATGTAAAATGGCATGATATCTTATATGCATTTTAATATGTTGTTGCTATATTCGTAATAAATTTTGTTGAGTGTTGGTTGGTTGCTTTTGTTATAGAGGGCCTTGAGAATTTGAAGTTTTTGTTTATTATTTTCGTGAAGTATATTGATATTGTCAGCAAGTATTTCTCTGCATTGTGAAGGTGAACAGGGATGTTTTTTAGATGTGCAATAGAACTTGTATCCGACAAATGAAATGTAAGACGTCTTGATAATGTTGTGGTCGTCAAACCAACATGTGTACTTATTTTTTGTCATAGATACCATCTCCCAAAGTACATGATATAGAATGTTGTTCTTTTCCAAAACATTAGTTGACGGAGAAGTGTTATTGCGCAGGATTAAGTTGGTTGTGTTGTATAATCAGTTTAATTTTTTTTTTTTACTGGGATCAATGGGAAATATATTAGTACTTGTATATATTAGTACTTGTATATATTAGTACTTGTGAGATTTTTTAGGACTTGTTCATCTTGTTTATAGTTAGAATGCATTGGATTGAGGTATAGTAGGTTAATATGTTTAGGATTATTTAAGAAATTATTATGTTCTTCACACACACAAATCATGGTCATGGTGAATTCCACAATCCTTTCATTGGCAGTATAGTATGGGATTTGCTAGAGATACATACGCTTATGAATTTAGAGTCTGTCCTGTTATTTACCCATAGCTGAGAAGAGAACAGGTGGGTTCATGCCTTTCCCAACGGTATTTGTATATAAGTGAATATAAAGAACTCGACGGGAATTCAAAATCCCCCCCCGATTTCTCAATTCTAGTTATCAGTTATCTCCTGCTTAATTCCCCTCTCCAAGTTCTCCATTTCTTTAACCAGTTATTGAACTCATATTCTTTGGGTCCTGTCACTGAATCTCACCAACGCCTTTATCCACTGTGTCCTTGAGTGTGAGTTCAATACCTGGTTAAGGCAGTAGAGAACTTGGAGAAGGGAATTAACAGGAGATACCTGATAACTAACATCCATTAGACATGGTACGTGGAATTGGAACAGTCTACCCCAGTGAGCGAAATAAAGGGTTCAATCCGACATTCCAACCTCCTGAAAAAGGCCGGAACGTACAACAGCCGAAACGTTGTAATAAATATGTCAACAAAGATGAGGACAATAGTACGAATAATGAAAATAGTGTAAACTATTTTCATTTCATTTTTTTATCTTATTTTTAATCACGACATTCTGGAACAAATTTTCTTCCAACGCTTAAATATGAATAGCATGCATTGGAATAAAAATAAATAGATTTTATTGGGATTTGAACTCAGTCTCCATATGCAGGAAATTCATCTGTCACTAACTCTGTTTTAAGCAATTCGACTACTGAAACTTATAGTGATTAGAGCAGTTTCTTCATCAAATCTTCAAGAGTCTTTAATTATCCATCTCTGAAAGAATTGGATTTTTATTTCTATTAAAATAAATAAAAACAAAATATTATCGTTGTCGCTTTTATCTCATATACAAGAATTTCTTCTTTGCTAATTCCTTCTTTTATGATGATGATATTAATGACTATATTTATCGCCAACCTGCAGGTTCAGGACTCGAAGCTTCCAATTTAACCAAATCTGCTCCTATCATTCATTCCTTGTTGCCCTTTGGCTTTCTAAGAGTTGGTTAGAGGTGAAGGAAAATCAGAATACTAAGAAAGTGCCAATGGCGTGAATTTGTTTAATGCGAACCTCAATTTGTCAGAAAGTGAACCAAACATTTGATTTCATGACCTTTCGCTGCGGTACATATGGAAAGAGATGCAGAATCCAGTTATGAATCTGCAACGGACTGCCACTGATTCTACTATAATTTCGTGTGACGCCTTCTGTAGTATGTCCGTCATGCGTAGCCCTCTTCATCCGCTGTTTTAACCGTTGAGATTTTTTTCCACCGTTGGGGTATTTCGTCACGCTTAGTCTGGGCCCTCGTCTTTGACCTTGCCATCCAGGGTGGCCCCTACTAGGAGTTTAGAACTCTCAACAGCATTGTTCTCATGCAAGACCGGCCCCCACGACAAAAAGCGACCATTAGACGTACACACATAGAAACATACACGCATAAACACGCATATATATTTAACAGTGGGTGTCACAGTTCGTCATCAAATGTTGCAATAATGGCAATCATAGAAACAATAAATGAGAAAAGAATTAAAAGTATAAAATCATCATCAAATATATGAGAACATTCTTATTATTCTTGTTGTTATATATATATATATATATATATATATATATATATTCAACATCATATATATATATATTCCACATCATCCCTTGATAAGACACCGGAGGTGTTGAAACAAAATGGCTATTTTTGTAGTGATTTTATAACATACTAGCAGTATAGTCCCGGCGTTGCCCGGGGATGTAACAGTAAGAGATAGATCAAGTATCGACCATCATAAAGACTGAAAAATAAAATTGACAAAGATTATTGTTTAAGGCTGACGAACATGCATGTCTAAATTAGTTTTTTTTTTTTTTTTTTTACGAATTGGTCAAACCCAAACTCAAACAAAACATTGTTTTCAATCGTTATGAGTCTACCGATTGAATAGAATTTTATTATAAACAATTGTCTTGTAAATGGAATTTTTAAAGTATACTGAATGTAAAAATAAAAAAAAAAGCGCGCAAGACAATAAGAAACACTACCTGGCAAAAAAAGTGAAGTTTTGTTGAAATCGGTTGAAAAATGTAGGAAATCCGATCCCATATATAAACGAACAGACACACAAACAACCTGGGTTTTATAATAAGTATAACTCGATATGAGTTGCCCCCTTTCCTTCTCGCGATGCCTCTTAATCGTGTTTTCAAATTGATTTCGTGCAAAAACAATTGAGTTTTCCAATTTTTGGCGCTGTCAGAACCACCGCAATGTAGGAAATCCGATCCAATATATAAACGTACAGACACATACACACACACACACACACAACCTGGGTTTTATAATAAGTATGATTTATGTTATATTTTTAAAAAAATAAATAATTATATCTGCTCTACTCTGTATTGATCACTCTTTTAAGAATAGTAATAGTTGATTATTGGAATCCATTCCGTATACATCAATTATATACTTTATATATATATATATATATATATATATATATATATATATATATATATATATATATATATATATATTTTACCCATAATGCGTAGCTAAGGTTGCCAGTTGGTATAAATAACGAAATCAAATTGAGAATAAATTGACGAAAAAAAACTGCTTTGTCATCTACTTGATTAAGTTCTACTAAGTAAATTTCTCTGTTTGTTTTCTCTATTCAGGATGTGGATTATCATGGTTCTCCACAGCTTCCTGTCTTTTGTTAATCTCAGTAATACTCTCAGACTTGTGGCCTCCTATTATCTTTGTGATCCTACATCAGTGGGTTATCAGCTAGTTTTTTTTTCTGGTCTTCCATGCGTCGTGTAACTGACAAATTCTCCATTTTTTCTTTCCACGCTTTTATCTCCCCAAAGTGTCGGCCATTTCTTTCTGATCGATAACTGCAGTTTCTTTGCATTTTCTGTCAGCATTTCTCGGATGAGGAGTTATCATTATTTACACTAATTATATTCGGACTATTTTCCTCATCTTTGTTGTTATTATCACAACGTTTTGACCATTGTGCTTTTCGACCGTCATAAGGTTATGTTGATCCGGGTAACTTACGGGGATCGATATACATCTGATGAAGGCCGGAGGGCAGAATGGCCGAAACATTTTGATAACAACAACAAAGACGAGGACAATCGTAGTCGTTCTCTTGTTAAAACTTACTCATTTATTACATTTTCTTGTCTATAAAATTTTCGTCGTTCTTTGGCATACACGGATATCTGTCGTTTCATAAGTTTTCTTCGTCTGTCACAAAATAGTCCCGATTTCTCATTAGTATTAAATAGTATGAATATTAAATAATATTACTATTACATAGTAGTCTAGCTCTATTTGACCTATAGCATTATCACGCTGGAACACTGGTACTTGTACGATCACCGAAGTTAAGCAACCTCGAACTTGGTCAGTACCAAGATGGGTGACCGCTTGGGAATATTAGGTGTTGTAATCTTGGATGTGCAGTTCATGTAATTGATAAAGGCTCAGGTTTGGGTTCGTTATATTCGCTTACGTGGTTCGAAGAAGGATGACCCTCATTATGAGGGTCCATTTGTTCGACGCCATTTTAAAGCAACGATCTGAGAAAGTAGTTGTATACGGTTGAGAGTTGTGACATTTAAAATTTCTTGGACACATATTGAGAAAATAAGTTCTGGAATCTTTTTACCTTCACAGGATATATGATAGGCAATGGGGTTCGAGGCTAACAGTGAGTAGCATACGTAACTAGTTTGTGTAAATGGATGGCAGAAAAGGAATTGGGAGAAGTAGTAAAAAGACAAACATTGCTTAGAGCTACGAAGGATAGAAAGTTGTGGAGAGCCATGAGTGGTCACGACTTAAAAGGAAGCGGCAAAAAGAAAACAGACTTTTTCAGAAAGTAAAACTTTCTAAATTGATCATATCTTTTTTTTAATCTTAAAAAAACTATTTCCTTTATTTTGGATGGATTTCCAATTTTCTTTTCAAATTACATGTCCTATGCATTTTAGTTGTTACTAATGTTGAATGTCCTCACTTGATGTTGATTCTGTTTTTTGTACAGTTCTTTGTGATTCTGTAGCGCCAGTCGATAATGTTGGAAGAAGGATGACCCTCACTACGAACTGCAGGGTCCATTTTCTCGACGCCATTTCAAAGCAACGATCTGAGCAAGCAGTTGTATAAGGTTAAGAGTTTTAACATTTGTGACATTTGAAATTTCTTGAACACATATTAGGAAAAGCAGTTCTGGAATTTTTTTGACCTTCGCAGGATATATTAAAGGCAATGAGGTTCGAGGCTAACAGTGAGTAGCATACGTAACTAGTGTAAATGGATGGCAGAAAAGGAATTGGGAGAGGTAGTAAAAAGATAAACATTGCTTAGAGCTACGAAGGATAGAAAGTTGTGGAGAGCCATGAAGGGACACGACCTAAAAGGAAGCGGCAAAGGGAAAACATATTTTTTTCAGAAAGTAAAACTTTCTAAATAGATCATATCTTTTTTTTACCTTAAAAAAACTATTTCCTATATTTTGGATGGATTGATCATTTAATTGTTACAAAAGAACTGGTTTTGTATAAACTTAAGTGACTTTTACAAAAATAAGTGCTGCGAAGATAATACAATGACTCTTTGAATCTTTTTCTGTCGAAGCAACAGATACAAAACTACCAAGTGGAAAAACTGAGCAAGTAAAAGACACGATTAATGTATTTCTTTTTTCTTCAGTAAAACCATTGCAGGCCTTAGCGACTTACTGTTTCGTCCTAGTTCTCTTGAAGACATTTGCCTCCAAGACAATAGATCTTGGAAGGTGCTCGCAGTAGGAATTAGCAACACCTAATTGCACGCAAGAGAGTCATTTTTCAAGAGGCGAATAAGAAGAGATGATCCTCAAACAGTTTTTGCCCGTGGGCTGTGCTTTCAATGAGGGGTTGATGACATCAATTGCATGAATTTCGAAGCATAACGGTCGATTATTTTTATTCCTTTATCTCGCAATAATGTATAAATAACATGTAATGACTTTACTTACACTTATATACACTTGAGGTTTCAGGTTTATTTGACTGCAAAATATCATTTCACGGTGTGAAGACACTGTCTCTTCAGTTGAATGTATTGCCTGCGTCGGCCTGGCTGTGTTTCTTAGAAGTCCTCTGGGCTTTGGTCAAGAGACGTTTGCGCTCACACACATACGCATGCACACACAGCTTCACGGCCGTCTCAAGGTAAACGGATAGAAAACTGAGATAATTTATTTCTAAAGTTGTTCGTCACTTTTTGAAAAAAAAATCTCATGTTTATATCTAATAAAACATAACTTGAGTGAGATCTTTGCGCGCCTCTGTTAATAGAAATATTTTTTAATATTTTTTTCAGATTATTTGTCTTTTATGAATTTTTGATACTGTCTCTAATCTAGAGTATGATTTATGCACTTCTGGAAAAAACCTAACACAATTTTTTCTAGCATTAATGTCAGTCAAATATTTAGTACATTCTTCTGCTTGACTGACGGGTGGACTTGTTTTTTTACGATTTATCAACCCTCCTCTTTGTGTTATTTATAGCCGAAACACATTTTGGATTGTAAGAATAATTTTTTCCCATATTATATATATATATATATATATATATATATATATATATATATATATATATATATATATATATATTATCATTTAAATGTCATTTTAGGGATACCAATATAATATAGCAAGCCTTAAAATATATTTCTTTCATATATATATATATATATATATATATATATATAACCGAATGTAGTGAGAACGAAAATAATATATAAATTCTAAGGTTTAGAGTATTAATTCAAAAGAGGGCTCAATGCTGATTTTGGTTCTCATCAGTCGAGGTGCAACTAAATGCACCGAAACGAAGTTGCATCTTTGTAGCGAGTAAATTGTTTTTGTCTATATGAAAAATTTTTGATAATATATATATATATATATATATATATATATATATATATATATATATATATATAAATTAATTGATTTAAAATATTTTTTTCCGCTACACAGTTCTAACCATGTTTCAGAAGGGGAAGCTAAAAGCCCCGGATTTAATTTTGTAATTTTGCGAATTCGCTTGAGGATGAAATGGAACTAAAGTCTTTAATTTAATTACAAAATTAAATCCGGGGCTTTTAGCTTCCATTTTTGAAACATGGTTAGAACTGTGTAGCGGAAAAAACATATTTTAAATCAATTAATTTATAATATTAATGCTCTGTAAATTTACTTTGAGCACTATTTTGTAAAAATAAGAATATCTATAAGAACACCGGGTTATAAATCTTACTGTTCTTTCTTTTTATTTGTATACATATATATATATATATATATATATATATGTGTGTGTGTGTGTGTGTGTGTGTGTGTGTATATATATATATATATATATATATATATATATATATATATGTATATATATATATGTACGAGCAAATCAATACTCATATATTACAGCCTTTCCACAACTTATATTGTAATAATAATTCTCCTTTTTTTTCGAGTGAACAATTCATGAACGATTTTTTGAAAAATATGATTTTTCTAGATTATAATTCCTGTTTCATGTGAACAGCAAGATGGTTAGGCTAATAAGGAATTAAGTTTATCCTGCCTTATTCCGCTTGAAAATTGAGAGACTGCCCTTAACTATGAGTCCCCATGAAACTTTACGTCACAGAAAGGAAGTCATATCTGAATATTTTTTTTCTTATATTTTCTGAATATTCTTTTCATTATATTGACTCTATTTATATATTTTTTTTCTATATCGAGCACTGTTCTTTTAGCGTCCATGTTTGTTTTATCATATATGATAAATATCTGTGTGTGTGCGTGCACGCGCGTCTAAGATTGTATATGTGAAGCCCAGTTGGATGTTGAAATTATTTTATTCCGTTGCCACCGTTTCATTCAACGAGAAAATCATCAGAAGAGAAAAAAAATCAGAAAAAATCGTTACCTTGGCAACGCTGCTAGTTGGAAACGCAGGAATTAATGTGAATTTTTTTTTTTTGTATATTTAAAATATTTAATAAAATTCAATATAAATATTTGTGAATAAAATAAATATTTAATTTCTCATTGATTTATTCACAAATATTTATTTTTAATTTTATTAATTGTTTTAAATCTAGGAAAAAATTCAAATTAACTACAGCGTTTCTAACTAGTAGGTTTGTCAAGGTAACGATTTTTTTAGATAGATAGATATATAGATATATATATATATATATATAGATAGATAGATAGATAGATAGATAGATAGATAGATAAACAGATATATAGATAGATATGAGCACTCTTTTTTTTCATTACACATCAAGCAAAGCAATAAAGTCACTAAGAAGGAAGGTGTTAGTGAGTGTTAGAGAAAAAACCCAATTAAGAAGAGAGAAAAAAATAATAAAACAGGAATTAAGAAGACACAAGATAACTATTGACATTTCATTTAAAGTTTTAAAGATGAAAGTTGACCGAGAAGTTAAAAGCCGAGAAGTGTAAGAGAAGAAACTGCTAGCATAAAACTTACGGTTGCATCTAACCGTTTCGACTCTAAAATGGCTGAGACCTTGCAGCCAATCTAGTACTGTACTTAAATTCATAAAGTCTAGGTACCATAGAGGAAAGTTCATCAAAACAATTAAAATGAAAGTATTTATAGAAAAGGCATTATGGCGATGGCTGAAGCCAAGATGCCAAGTCAGAACCAGTGACATTGCAGATTCGTCTTTTGAATTTATCAAGAATCTCTAAATATGTAGCAGAAGCAGCTGATGTGGCAGCAGTATTTACAGCGAATGGGATTGGTAGACTTATATCTATGTAAGATAGATTCTGTTGAGAAGAAACTGTCTGGCACAACATAGCGAACCAACGTTCCTAGCAGCAGACCCCAACAATTGATTCAATATAATCTTTTCACTTCATGTCAGAAGGCACTGCGAGTCACTCACCTGGAGGTTAGCATCAACCATGCTGATTGAAGGTAAAAAGGATTATCTCAGATTATTAAAAGAGAGTAAGTACATTTCGGAGGCATTAAAATTAACAAGCTATTCCTTGTCCCAGTTAACAACAAGATGTAGATTGTTTTAGATCAGCTACAATTTTGACCTTATCGAACCGCCAGACTTATTAATGAGACAGGAATAAATGGTTGTGCCATCAGCATAGATACCGATATACATGAGGTATGACGTTGATGGAAATTAGGAAGAATGTGGGTCCAAGAATATAGCATTGAATTACGCGTACATTAACGCAAAAAGATCTAAAAGAGTAGCCGTTCAAGATATTTTTCATTTGAAGATTCGACTGAATAAGTTCAAAAATTCATCCAGAAATACCATAACCTTTCACTTCGTGAAGAAGACCAATATGCTAAACCCTGTCAAATATATTTGAGAAATCTAAAGCAACACAATTCCTATCTAAATCTGAATGGATTCTTTCAGCAATAACTGTTAATACATCAGCAGTTGACCTAGAGAAACGAAAACCATATTGTTTATCTGACAGAAAACTCTGCAAGGTGAGATGTTTAATAAATACAGAGTTAATTAGAGCCTCTAGTACATATTCTGAAGATTATCCTCTAATACATGGTCTGATGAATGGCAGAAATGGTCTCTTAAGATGATTGTTAGAGAACAGCTTCATTTTGGAAATAGTGACTGATCGAAATAAGTCAGTGGTTTTGCACTGGATTTGAACACACAGCTCATAAAAGATTCTAACCCATTAAAAGATTCTAACCCATTAAAATCTATAGCATGAAATACAGGTTTAAGGCTTGTACAAAACTATTTTATTTCCTCAGTTTATCACTGACATGCGAAAAAGTGATCTGAGATACAAGAAAGAAAATTAGTTAAAATATTAGTAATAGGAAAATCCCTCGTGTAAAACATATCTTAAGTGTATAAGACTGTTGTTTTTATTTCTATCGAGTGTTATTAACGATTAATTCTAGAAAAGAGTTTATTCCATAGACGTACAGAGAAAGATTATGTTTTTCCCACAACAGTCGACATAATCCTAGAAGGAAAAAAGGACGAATGTTTTAGTAGATGTTGGATTAGATGTGTAGTGATTTTCGATGTCCATATCTGATACACTACGGAGTTTAGCGAAAGAGAAATTTTCGAATTACGAGATGATTGCGGAGGAGAAAACTACCGTAAAAAAAACAATTCTTTCCGCCTTGACAAGTGAGGAATATAACGCGTTTAGGACGGGTTTAGAACGAAATAATATACTTGCATTCAAAATCAATTTTACCCAAAATTTAATTCCAAACGTACAATTTAAAAGGATTTAAACATGTTCGGCCATATGACTAATAAACAGGGTGTCTCAAAAAAATGTACTCACACTTTGAATGACGAGAAAACCTTTATTTCTGAACATAGAGTGAAATGGAATAGCTTCGAATACAGAAGAAAAATGTAATTGAAGAATCATGTTCAAATTGATGACCATTATTGTCCAGACAATGCTGATAACGCGAACCAAGGGATTCGCAAACGACACGAAACAGGTCATTAGGAATATCGCGACATTGTCTTTCAATTTCCAATTTCAATGCATCAATTGTTCTTGGTTTGGTGCGATAAACATTGTCTTTGAGATATCCTCACAAAAAGAAGTCCATGGGCGTGAGGTCTGGGGAACTCGCAGGGTATTCAATGGTACCTCTTCGTCCAATCCATGTGTCTGGAAAAGCTGCATCGAGGTGAGCTCGTACATCGCGATGGTAGTGGGGAGGTGCTCCATCTTGCTGAAAGTAAATCTCGACGTCATCATCAAACATCTCTGAAGATTGTGGACCGACAAACTCCTGAAGCAAGTTGAGGTAACTCTCCCCAGTGACAGTTCCGTTAAAAAATGGTCCTATGATGCCGAATGTGGATATCCCATACCACACTGTTACTCCTGATAAGTTTACATGGTGTTCAAGTGTTACATGAGGATTTATAAGACCCCAGTACGTGTAATTATGGGGATTAATGGAGCCATTTAATTTAAAGGTTGCCTCATCGCTCCACACAGAATTGAACTCTCCGGTCAGGATCATCTTCATTGAGAGCATGGATTATTGTTGGAATATAGCATTTCCAGTGCAGACGCTTCATGATGCGATAGACGCTATCTTTTGAGTTGTAGGTTTCCCGACCAGTTTGTCGAAGTGATTTCCGTGGTGATCGAAGGAATATTTCCTGCAACTGCTCTTCTTTTCCAGGTCGTCCAGAACGTTTCTTGTTGACGTTCTGGACGGTTCCATCTGCTTCAAATTTGTCTCTGATGCGAGAAATGGTCCGGCGCGTTGATGGCGGTTTTGCGAATTCCCTTCTGAATCGTCTTTGCACTTCAATGGCGTTTTCGGTCTTCCAGTAACATTTCAGGACAAACTTCCTCTCTTCCAAACTAAGTTGTTTTCCTGCCATGCTGTGATTAATTAATAACACCTGCATAAAAAGCAAAAAAGCATGTTAGAGACAGTTGAAGTGTGAGTACATTTTTCGAGACACCCTGTATAGCACTTGATGTGCTATTAAAACTATATTTCATCAATAGTATTAGCATTTATATAGATCTTACAGGGTGCGATGGATAAATTCTCGCCATTTTATATTTTTAATTTTGCACATGCGCGTTGTTTGTTTTTGATTTTGTCGACTTCACAGTCTAGTAGACTCAGTTGGGCGCTGTGTGTGAGAAAAAGAACACTATGACGCAATACACTCCACTAGAAATTTGGAAACGCCATGCTGTAGTGGTTTGTATTCGCGGCGGAAGCTCAAACATTTCAGAGTGTTTGGGTGTCAATCTGAGTACAGTGCAGAGGATTCGGAAAGAGTTGGATGATATATCCAGTCAATATCATGGTATTTGGCGCGATCATTAGTGATACCGAAGTTATGTCGCCATTCATCTTCCCACAGGATCTCAGACTTAACACGGAGGCCTACATCTTGTGCTTTGACGATGTAGTGCTGCCCTGGATCAAGAGGGTAACTGCAGGAAAACCCTTTGTTTGGCAACAGGACTCTGCACCGTTCCACACAAACAGGAGACCACCGTCATCTCTGTCAATTTTTGTGACCTCATTACCCCTTAAATCTGGCCAGCTGACTCTCCAGGCTGCAACCTCGATTATTATGTGTGGGGCACAATTGGGCGAAGACCAACAAATTTTCTTGTAACACCAAACATGAACTGAAGGCAACAGAATTATGGCAGAATTCACCAACATCAACAAGGAGACCGTCTAGAAGTGTTGCAGGAGAGGCCAAAGTTGTTTCAAGGCCAAGGCTTGAAGCCAATGGCGATTTTTTCAAATAAATTTACTCTTTATTATTTCAAGATACTTCTGTGTAATTTAGGTATATATATCTGTTTAAATGAGGTATGAAGCTTATTTTCATTTTTGCATAATTTAGACGACAATTTATCCATCACACACACACACACACACACACACACACACACACACACACACATATATATATATATATATATATATATATATATATATATATATACAAATACAACACAGCGTAATTTGACAGATTTTTCTCTTTCTAGTATAGCCAAATAAAATAGATAGATAGGTAGTTAGAGAGATAGATGTGAACAGACTGAGATAGCTATTAAATGGAATGAATATACAGTTAAAGATATTGATCAGAATCATAACTATTGATTGAGTAAACTGCCAAGAAGAAACTCACTGGCAATGGTTTGCAAGATAATTTCGCTACAACGGTCTTCATTTTATATGCATTTCATATATGTTTGTAAAAAAATGCTTCCGGCTTATTTTCTAGAAAAATACAGTAAAAGAATACTCCTCACTTTGCCACAACCCAACGGATCTGTTTCGTGGCTGAAGGTGTTGCGTAATTTCGACTAATGTCCATGGTGAGAAACCAAGGTTTCGAATGCTGATGTCCAAAGTTATCAGTTATCCAATTCTTGAGAAAAGGTGTAACGCAATATTTTCACCTCGTTCTTCAAACATAAAATTGTCAGTAACCATAAAGTGACTCCTTTCTCCCGACAGTGAAAATGCAGAAAACCCAAAGATCGAATAATTGACAACAATTGCCAAAGTTACCCATGACCCCTTGATAATCACAAGTTCATTTCGCTGCATTTAAATAATCGTTGTTTCTTTATTTATATAAACATTACACAAATATAAAAGATTTTACAAGTATGTGACAAAGGAATGTTTTAATTACGCGAAATATGTAATCAGTATTCAATACTGATTAATGAAAAGCAGGAATTTGAATGTCGATTGTCAAGACACGCAAAAATACTTAACTATAAATACTGACATGAATCAGTCCTCCAAACTCAAATACAATTAATACATTGACCTACTTTCGAACTTTAACAAATACTTAAAGCTTTTCGTGTTTATAAAAATTGGATAATTTTTATATTTCCATAGCTGTAGACATGAACAGATTTTACAAATATGAAATGTGAATAAAGAATTTTTGTCTATATTTCTGAGTTGAGGTATTGTAACTATTTACACTATTTACATTGTTCGGACTATTGTCCTTATCATTATTGTCATATTCACGAGCTTTCGTCCCTTGTACACTCCAAACTTCTTCAGTTGATATACGAATTCGAACCGAACCCTTTATTTAGTCCATGAGGTTAGATTATTCACGTTCCACGTGCCATGCCTTTCTGTATATATCACGTTCTGTTATTTCCCTTTAGTAACTCAACTCTCCCATTTTCTTGTTCACCTCTTCTGTAGCCAGGTATTGAACTCACAACTCTTTGTGTCAAGTTACTGGATTACTTCAACCAACGCTTTTATCCACTGGGTCATGTGCCCCCAATTATTCACAATGTCACATGACCGAGTGGATAGTTGTGACTTCAATAGGAAGCCACAGCAGAGGTGAACAAAAAATTTGAAGTGTTGAATTACTAAAAGGAAGTAACTGAAACTGATATATCCAGAAAAGGCATGGCACGTGGAACTAGAACATTCTACCCCGTTAGACTAAATAAAGGATTTGGTTCGAATTCCATCGTATATCACCTGAAGAGTTCTGGAACAGCCGAAAAGTCGTGAGTATAACAATAAAGATGAGGACAACAGTCCGAACGATCCTCTTTAAATTCCTCCCCCAAGTATTATTCCTTAATTCTGCAAAACCTTCCAATCCGTCCACAAGAATCGATTCGAAATCTAGAAAATGTCTTCAACCTGAACTGATAAAAAGATTTCTCTGAAATCAATGATTCTGTCTCATAATGGTTTGTCGACCGCAAAAAGTAAGATGGCGGTTTTCTTTTTATTTCATGCTTGATCGAAACCTAAGACGTTGACTCTCAGTAAAATTCCATTCGAACCTCTCATGTCTTATTATCAGATTGCATACTCCTGTATAATATTTCAGTATGCAAAACAGAATCAGCAAACCGTACTGTTGCCCTCGGGAAAGGCATGACTCCATAACATTTTCTATTGTCAAATAAACTGGCAAAATATCTTGTTCCTCACTTGCCATGTTGACTGGGTAAGGCTGGGTGAAGTATTTTCTCGTAACTACCACCCAGGCAGATATAAATATGAAATATTGTTACACCATTACGAGGGTCAGTATATTATCAAAACGCTTTCTTTTATTCATATTTCGAAATGACATTTTACATAACAAATTATAAAATAAACGCAACCTAACGTGTTTTATGGAATGAGAGGCAGCTATGGTGTTTTTGGCAACCAATGAAGAAAGATAACGTTAGCGTGAGATTTAAGATTTTAAAACGTGATTTGAATGTCAGTAAAACCAGAAAGAGAGAATCAATTGGAAAGCTTCCACTTTTGAAATTTTAACATCTTCAGTGTCAATCATTTATTTATTTTTTCTCTGAAGTCTGTCGATCGAGAATAGATTTGGTTATTTTGTTTAGCGGCCTATCAACCTCTATGGATTATTTAATGCAGAAATTTAGATATCTTGTACGCAATTTTTATTTATTTATTACACTGCTATTTTTTGTTTTGTTTTTTCATAATAATGGTTTTAGCGATACAAGTCTTACTACTTAACCTATAGCTAGGGGAATAATAGGAGTATTCATACCTTTCCGAAGAGTATTTGTGAATATAACGAATCCAACTGACATTAGAACTCGGATCTCAGATGAACAATTCCGTGACATTATCCATTACACCACCCGCACATCCACGCTTACATCACCTGGTATTCCCAAGCAGTCACTTATGCTGAAAATAGAACAATGGAAAATAAATAGCATCACTGAAAAGCAGGTTCCAAACATGACAATATGTGGAGAACAACATGAGTACAAGGCGCAGTTTGTAAAAAAAAGGGACGTTACTTACTCGATGTCATTTTACATTAAAGGTGTTAATTTTAAATTCATGCTTCCATAAATTTCGTTTTATCTTAAATCGAAGCTTCATTGTAATGTTAGAGGTTAGAGTTTAGCTAGCATGAACCCACAAACATATATATATATATATATATATATATATATATATATATATATATATATATATATTATTGGGCACCTCGAGGCGGTTAGCAAGCTTGTTTCGCTAAAATAATTATGACAGAGTAGTGAATTCGATTCTCACCGGGTGCCCCATATTTTCGGCCTTGTGCCGCATCTAAGCCACACTATATCTACTTGTGAAAAAATATCTCTATTATAATTCTGCTTCTTTCTCCCTTTGTTAGTTCGTACGACCGATACGCCCTGCCAATACTTTATAAATGATGAACTATTCCGTCTTTAACGCGTGGTAACATATTAAAGAACACTACTTGGTTTCAGTGAGAAAATGAAAGAAAGAAAGAAAAAAGAGAAGAGAAGATAGAAGTGTTTAAGTCTGTTTCAGTGAAATTGAAGATTTGTTAATTTCAAATCTTTTCATTTGTACACTTTTAATTATAAATAAATGTATTAATAAAAATCTTTGCAAGACAGGTTTTCAGCTAGTTTATATAATTTATATGATTTCTTACTCACCCTTTAAAAAAATATGTTAACCACACAATGACAAGATTTATGTGTCATGCAAATGATTCACCCTTTCGCAATTCATCATGACTAAGATATTAATTAATGCTTAATAATAGAAAATCATTATTATTATTATTATTATATTCCGTATTTGATTTTATTTACAATAATAATAATAATGATAAATAACTAAATATATGTTCATTATCAAGAGAAAATTCAAAGAATCCAGTCACAATTTGGAGCTATAAACATCAAATATCTGTTAAGCGTTTTAACAGAATGGAAAACGTGACACAGAGATCCGAACAGGCATTGAACTATCGAAAGAAGCTCCCCAAAAGCTAAGTAATGTACTGAGAAACAGGAAAAATTCATTAGAAACAAAGAGAGTTGTGGATTGGTGTGTGAAAGCCATCGTCTTATGTGAATGTTGGACAATCTCCCCACAGATGTGCAAAAAACTAAGGGCAGCAGAAATGTGGTTCTACAGAAGGAAACTGAGAATTTTATAGACGGAGCGAGTGAGCTAAAAAGAAGGCTTAAAATAAAATGGCAACAGAAAGAACACTGAAATTCTATGGACGGATAATGTGGACGGAGGTCATAGACAATAGTGAAGGGGAAGAGAGACAGGAGAAGACAGCGGGACACATGCCTGACGAGTTTGTGTGAATTAATTGCCGGACGGCGGGTGGAGGCCATAGAAAGTTGTGGAGAGCCATAACCGCCTATGTAATAAACTGACGCGGCACTTAGAAAAATAAAAATACAGAATTTATTCCCAAAAGGATATACTTAAAAAAAAAAAAGAGAGAGATTGCTGAAAAAGAGTGATCTGATGGGAAATTCGATTTCGAATTTACGATTATTGCATTATTTTTAGGCAGGAACATTATTTTAAATTGTATATGCCTTTTGTTTTTTTGTTGTTTTTTTTGTTTTGTTTTTTTTGTTTTTGTTTTTTTATCGCCAGTTCAATTGAACATTTTTAATCATTGTAAAATCCGTAATGTTATTGGGAACTATTTATTCGGAATCCAATGTGGATTATAGAGAGTTATTTCCTTAATTTACAAAAGAGATTTTCAATTGCCTCATAAATTCTTGATTTCAACTTTGAATCCATACCTGCCTTTTATTAGCAACTCATATCATGTCAAACCAAATCGAAACTGGTTGATCGTTATTTATGATAACAACAATCCAAGATAGTGTCTTAGTAAGTTGGTGTATCTGAATTTAAATGACTGACAAGCAATGTAAATTCCCCCGAAGGGACAATTATGTTTTCTTTCAACGAACTTGCATATAAGTAGATATTTGGCGTGTGAATAAGGCGTTCTAGATGTCCGAATGCACCCACTCGAAAGACTCTCCAAATTCTAGCAACAAATTAGGCTCCAAGGCTGATATCTTACCCAAAAAAACAAACCTAACAATTAACCTGTAGCTTCACATTTCAACCAACCGTGTCACAGCATTGATAATATCACATGCGTGCTTTTAATGTTTTCATTTAAGTGCCATCAGGAACGGCGAAAATCCGACTTAAAATACATTTTCAAAATAGAATCACATATTATAAGGATTTAGATTTACTCAGAGAATACAGTTTCCACAGAGAGCCTCCTACAAGCCCTCCACAACACTAAGAGTAGAAAACTACTAATACAAAACTATCAAATTTCTTATAGTAATGCATAACATGGGTAGGAGAAAGCAACAATGACAACATCAAAATTCTCAGGTAAAGAGAGTCCGGTTTCATCGTTTATTTCTCGTCTGATTGATAAAGGACACAGGCATGTCCGAAAATTCTGACATTAAAATTTTTCTCTTCGCGCTTCTATTTAGTGAAAAAGTCTACTAATATATAATAAATATCATCAGTCTTATTGACAATATTTTCATCATTTTATTGTTTTTTATTACTCGAATTTCATTAACTAGTGTATTAAATCTACACACACACACACACACACACACACACACACACACACACACACACACACACACACACACACAGGGTGCGATGGATAAATTGTCGTCTAAACTACGCAAAAATGAAAAAAATTATTGAATGTTAGTGTTTCACACTACCCTTACTTGTGTCTCCGTCTCGCTACTTAACTCAATCAGCCATCTCTTCTTTCTCTACCGTCACCCACTTTCATCTCATGGCTGTTGCGTGCTAGATCGTATTTTTAATAATATGTATAAGACCATCTCCCTACACCCGTTTGCAAATATATTTGTGCTCGGTGACTTTAATGCCTACCATGCCTGCTGGCTTAAACACGCTGTTACTGACCCAGCTGGCATCCAAACCCTTAACTTCTCAATTACTCAATCACTCAAGCAAGTGATGGACTTCCCCACGCGTTTTCACAGTAACCCTGACGGACATGCTTCTCTTGTAGATCTCTTTTTTTTTTACCTCTACCCGGACTCATGTCGTATTCTGAAGCTCTGCTCTCTTAGCAACTCTGAACATGCGATTGTGTCTGTAGACATCTCTTTCTTCTCCCCTACCAGCCAAGAACCTCCCACCAGCAGAATTTCATTTTGTTATCAACGAGTGAATTGGGACTTGTTCTGTGACTTCCTTCATGACGTACTTTGGAAAGCAGTTTTTAATCATCCTATTTATAAATGCTGGTCTAAGGTCTCCTCCTGGGCGAAAGCCGGGATCGATGCTTTTATCCCAGGTAGGAAATATCAATTTAAACTGAATTCATTTTCTTGGTTCTCACCTGCATGCTCGTCCTCTATAGTCTCCAGGAATCACTTCTTCCGACTATACCAGAGTGACACGTCTGATTACAACAGATGTCTCTTTGTCTTTGCGTTGCAAACATGTCCTCAAATAAACGAAGTTACTGTTTGCTGGTAGAATGAAACGACGTATAGCATCTCACAAATTCTAGAGATTATTGGCGGCTATGCAAGGGTGTGCTGAAAAACAGAAAACCCTCAATCCCCCCCCTTCTATTCAATCATTTAGAAGTCCTAACATCTACAGTAGATAAGGTTGAATGCTTTGTTTGGAAATTCTCTTTTAACTCAACTCATTTGGAGTATCCACACCTGATTTCCCCACCCCCTAGAAATGAGGCTCTAACAAGTAATATGTGCATCACTGGTCTCGGACATTATTTGTAAATTAGACTCCCATAAACCAAGCGGATGTAGCGGGATACCAACCGTCGTCCTAAGCATATGTGCTCCCGAGCTAGCTTCAGTTCTATCCAAAATCTACAAATATTGCCTCACTGCTTTCTGCTTTCTAGCTTGTTGGAAGTCCTTCTCTGTAGTACCTGTTTTTAAGAACTCTGGAGAACCTACTGACCTATCTAACTATCGTCTTATTAGACTCCTACCGTTTTTTGGTAAAGTATTCCAGGTTTTAATCACTGCTGAAG
>CAHIKZ030005410.1:137500-152500 GCA_903632075.3 Acanthosepion pharaonis
ACGGATAGACAGTCCCTTCATTCAAAAGTAGAAAATATACCACGATCAAAAGAAATCAATGTTGGGGACTAGATTTAGAATCTTGAAACTTTTGTGTTCATGTGTTATTGATACGTTGTTTGTTTGGTTGATACAGTTTAGTGGTATATCAACACCTCAATGGGTTATTTAATGCCTAAATCTAAATATTTTGAACACAATTGTATGGCTTTAACTTTTTACCTTTGAAAGCAATTGTATGCCTTTAACTACAAATAAAATGTATTGCTGGTCATTTTACTAAAAATTGTATTGCTGGTCATAAGTATGTATTGTTCATTTTTTTATACACAGATGTATTGTTGGGGTTTTACTATAAAAATGTAATTTTATACTTCCATTGTGTTTTGGTTGGGGGGGGGTCAATTTTGCCCATAGCTAGGACCCTAATAGGTACTACCACACCAACTGATACGTTTCTACTACAAAAAAAAGTTGTATCTATAAAACAATCATTATTTTTGACCGACCTTCGTAATATAATCATAAATATTTTTCTTTACACTATAAAATTAATGAATAAATTTCAAAAGTACGTTTTTTGAACAATGTTCAAAATGACTTCCTATTTCAAAATATAAAATAAGGAAAACCTTTTAAGAAAACCTCAAATACTTTAAACGATATTTTGAACTCTAAAGATAAACATTATTTTAACATAATTATTTTGCATCGAAACTTTACTTGACACATGGAGGTAAATTAAAAATCAGTAAAACTGGTTCTGTTACAAATTTTAAAACGTATTAAATATTACGTGAATGCATGTTTGGAACGCATCTGTTCTGACTGCCCCTTGTCATCTTGAAAATAAGGATCACTTTATTCCCTTCCTCCCGCACCACCGTTTGTAATTTATTCGTAATTCCTGTTTGGTAACGATAAATTTCAGATATATTAATGTTTGAAACAGGTTTTAACATTTGTAGTGTTATTTCAATAAGAATTCTTCAATATGACAAGACTTACTATTTGCTATAAATAACAAATATTAATATAATAGTCAATACTCTTCCATTTCAACATGAATTCTTCGTTTCAAACCTGAGACTTTTATGACCAATTTCTAAGACCGTATTGGGTTACGGTATTCTTTTGAGTGGGGAAGATTTCTCTGTTTCGAAAATAAGCATACGAAATTCTGGCGGTTGCCTTGTCTTGAATCTTGAATCCTATCAGCAATGAAATATATGTAAATATATTAGACACAAGGAAGGCGTTATTTTCTTTTTAGGATATTGTCTACAGATGGATATGCAGGTGGTACAATAGTTTGTACTAACTTCAGTCAAGTTCGTTACTTTATTTTTTATGAAAATAATCTTGGGAATAAGATATGAATATTTCTCTACTCCTTCTGACCATCCGGAAGATAAAAGCAAGGCAGAGTGGCATTTTCAAATTTGGTTGGAAATCAGTCAAGAGAGAAAAAGTAATTCTTAATTGAAAACAGTTGGGCCAGCGATTCCTTCCGGTAAATCTTCTTCTGTGTACCGTGTCCCTTCAGGACGTGTATGATCAAGGCTCTCCATAATTTTCTGTGCTTTGTAGCTCTTAGTAAATTATCTACTTTATACTGAAAGAACAGCAGTAACGGCCCACGTATTGAAAGTTGTGACCCTATACTACTACTGCTCAGTGAAACTGACAGGACATGAGTAAGTCTGGGATTGTAAACATAATCATCTTTGGACTTTAATCTGCCAATTTTCATTGATATGGTCATCTGTTCTTGTGAGATTTTGCCAACACTGTTAGGTAGATACCTCGTGCCTTTTCTATAAACACTTTCATTGTAAGTGATCTGATAAGCTTTCCTCTTTGGCACCTAGACTTTAGGAATTTAAGTGCAATACTAGATTGGCTGCAAGGTCTCATCATTTTATAGTTGAAATAGATGTAACCGTAGGTTCTATGCTAAACTTTTCTTCTCTTGCTCGTGGAGTTCTCTTCCGGCTTCTTGCTTTCCTTTTTTCTTTTCTTTTTTTTTTTTTTTTTGATCTTCAAAAATGTAAATGCAGAGTCAATTGTTATCTCCTCTTTCCTTAATTTCTGAACTTTAATTGCCTTCTCTCCACTTAATAATGTTTCTCTTTTTCTCATATTCTATCACTTGCTTCTTAGCAGCTTTATTGCCTTGCTTGAGGTGAAATTATTAAAAAAGATATTTTTCTGCTTTTCACCTTCAATGACAATCTCATCATTGCTCGATGTTTTAGTCTCATAACTGGTCCATATGCATTTTTAGTTAATGATAGTGTGATTCAACTGCATCAAAATATTTTCGCTGATCAATAACCTGCTTTGTAAGAATATTTGTATCTCTTTATTATTTCTTTAAATCATTGATTGAGTGCTTAACCATTAGAAAGTAATCTTAACTCGAAAAAGGAGAACAACAGAAACTTCTTTCAAGGGTTTCTTCATAAAAACCAGCCCTCGAATGACTGGCTGAATAACTAACACTAGCAAGCAATTCTCTCGGAGGCACAGAGTTATGCTTCTAATGCATATATAAATGAAACATATTTATAAAAATCATTGCTTAATAGAGAAGCCGTTCATTGCCAAATAATATGGAATCTTTCTGGCGCGCACCTTAGTAGTGAGGATTCTGATTTGCGATGCACCAGTCATAAAAGACCCGCCACGAATGTCAGAAATCTACAATAAAAGCAAGCTGGTCTGTATAAAAGATTTGCAACGCAGGGAACATAATTTGGTGAATTGTTCTGGTCAGTGTTCGATAAGTCTGCCATAAAAACATTCGCAAAGGTGCCTTCAATATCTGAGGGCGTTTTATGGCTATGTAAGAGTGAATAGAAAATAAAACAAACAAAAAATATAAGAAAGATTATTTGCTCTGTGTCGATGGATGCCAGGGGCAAACGTCGTAATATCTTTACGTGAAAGCAAAGGAATTATTATTCCCTGCTTGGTGCTAAACGTTTCTAATGAGGAATCCATTATCTGATAAGTACCAGATCGAACAGGTGGCAAGAAACAGAAAGGATTGGTTTTAGGTTTTTCTTAATGCTTCCCAAAGCGATTTCAATGTGTAAAATGGATTGATAACTTCACTGATATACGTTTACACGTATATTGATATGAATGTATAACTTAGTCTTGTGTATAAACATGCGAATAATTGTTTATATATTTTTTTTTTCATTCGTTGCTGGAGGTTGAAGGAAGTGGGAGAAATTAACCCTTCGATAAAATAGATAATATTAAGCATTAAGAAGCCATATTGAGAGGGGGAAGTGAGAGATTAAATCTGTGCATCTCTAGAAGGTCGATAATATTGCAGGGCATTGATGGCAAAATAACGTTAAATAGACGATCGGAATGGATGTCTACTTGTAATCACAGAAACAAATTTCTTGTGAACAAAAAAACCAAGGCCTGAAGTAATCAGTATGTTTACAAGAAATAACGTCTCAAACTAAAGAACGAGGACTGACTATTGGTTCCGTGAAATATTATAACGAAATATGGTTAGTCACTGAAGCATGTCAGCCATTGCTTTCTATCCTCTCTAGAAATACCAGTTTCATTGAACGGCTACTAATTTCTTACTTGTTCTGTATTTCTGCCTGGTGATTGCAATATTGCATGAAACTTTAAACAGCCAGTAGCGGTAGTGAAGGTGTGCGGACCTATTTTATTTTTTTTTTACACACACACTGAAAAACGCACACAGTCAAAAACGCAAACACATACATATATATATATAATTAAGTAATAAAATGTTTTATATATATATATATATATATATATATATATATATATATATAAAATATTTATGCAGTTCAATTTATATTACAATAAATCATTGATACAAAAGGTAGACCAGTAAAATTAATGATATAAAATGAGAAATCCCTTCGCAAACAAAAATTTTGCGAAGGGATTTCGTCATTTTATATCATTAATTTTACTGGTCTACCTTTTGTATGAATGAGTATAAAATATATATATATATATATATATATATATATATATATATATATATATATATATATATATATATATATACGTTTGTGTGTATTAGGTTGAGTTACAAATAATTTCTGTTTTTGTTTATCAAATTTATTCTTCAAAACATAAAGGGCACTTACATTTTATTCAGTTGTAAATGAATTGCAAAGACTCGTTACAAATTATCATACAACTTGATGTATTTTAAGTAAAATACGGCAGGTTTTGATGTGAATAATTATTCAACTAACTTTACAATATTTTTCTAACTAAAGCGTTTTGCAGATGAAAAGTCATGTGAATGTGTTGGTGGATGCAGTAGGACAGACTAACCGAGTTCCATTTTTTTCCTCTGTTACTTTTTCTGTATTCAGCCTTGCGTTGTTATGATGAGGAACAACATGTTTCCTCCAAATAAGCGCAGGGCGCTTTTCGACCGAACTTTTATAAATACGTCGCAGCGTCTAGAAGGATAAATGTGCAACATATATCACCTGACGAAGGCCGGAGCGTACAACGACCGACACGTCGATTTACCCACGCCAAGAAGATTAATGAAGGATTAACACTACTATACATTCCTTAGGTCCACACCATTATACATTTCTTAGTCCCACGAGTCCAGACTAGGACCCGCCATTGCAACAGCACAGAATCACCAGTTTTATTTTTTTAAAATATCGCCTTTCTCACATTCACAAAACGCGATAAAGAGCCAACGTTTTTACTCCGATATTTAAAACATTAAACTGACGAAAACGTCTTTTAAAGTAGTGTTAGCCGTAAGTACTTAAACATTAGAAGTTTTATTCACCAATAAGAAGCGGAAATCAAAAAAATACTTAGAAACATTGAAAAAGGAAATAAAAAAATTACTCAACAAAGAAGGTTTGCCGGTTTTTAATCAAACGAGCAGAAATGAAACGTTGATATCTAAATACACCTAATAAATATAATAAGGTAAATCGTTTAAAAAAGACAGCGAAGGCTTACAGTCACATCTCGTTGAAATATCGGTTCCCCGCATGTTCACCAGAGTTAAGTAACGATGAGCCTGGTCAATACCTCACGATTGCAAAGAGCGTGAAACCCAGGCTTACAAACTCACATCAATCTAACTAAATATGTTAGTTCTATCACTGATATTGAGCGTTTTCCAGTAAGTACTGCGCGCATATTAATATATAAATGATATATATAAAAATTGCATATATATATATATATATATATATATATTGACCACTAATATTATCATATATATATATATATAAATATATATATATATATATATATATATATATATATATATATATATATATATATATTCAAGTTTTAATGTTCCGGTGAATGTGTGAATAAACATCGAATTATAACATTAACCAGACTTTCTACTTGGTTTAAAAAATGTTATTTAAATTTAAATCTAACATTTGTATTGGCTGATATTTTAAAATGATATGGACGAATATTACTAATGCAATTATTCGGGTTCAGTGTGTTTAGACCTATTCAGGTTCAAAAGTTGAAGAGAAGGATTGAAATTAATAAACAAATTAGACCTGAAATTAAAAACATTCAACCAACCGTTGTATTGATTGTTCGTTTAATGAATATCAAATGTTTCATTTTAAAGAAAACGTCTAATATCGCTATTACTTTTTACCATTATAGACTACCATGGACTCCTGATGAAGGTATTTGATTTTGTGCGCGAGAAAATTTCATTGTCGGAAACACTTTCTTATTTTATTTTTCGACTAGAATGTATGTGTCGAGCCACTTGCGCAAACACGAATTTTTGTTTTATTGATATATTATCTACGGAAGTGGTCACTTTCGATTTTGTATTCGGTTCACTACAACAGGCTTTCCCCTTTAACTACATTTTTCAATTATTTTTGAGATTCTGTATATATTTGGACAATGTTATTCGGGATTACTTTTAATGTTTTATGAATTATCATCTGAATGAGGTTTTATCAAATTATATTTAGAGAGAAAAGGACAGTTCTTTTTGTCTGAAAATGAATGTCATTCTTTATGCGTGGAAATAATTAAGCACTTATTTTGTTGATGGACAGAAGGCGTTCCATTCTTTTCTTCCAGGTGAGACCACTCATAGGCACAAGGGGATGATGATGGCAATAAATGATCCAAGTTATTTAAACTGTTCTGCGACGGACAATGTGAAAAGAAAAAAAAATAACGATGCCGTTTGAGAAGTTTAAACTTTCTCCTTAAGCATATGAAAGTAGAACCCAGTTTTTAATATCAGGTTGCGTAATCATGAAATCTATTGTCGTCACCATTTAACAAGAATATAAGAGAGAAACTTGGAATCTACAAGAATTATCAGAAGCCAATCGACGACAAGAAGTGAACATTAACACTTCAAATCGGGATTTATAGGAACTGGAGCCATTCAGCATTTTAATCGGGAAAAGAACAGGAAATATAAAAATGAAATGACGATATAAAGGCAATCAACACGAGTTGGCAGCATTCAAAAAGTTTTTTTTTTGTTTTTAGCAGTGAGTATGTTGTGCGCCATTCATTTTCTAATTTAATAAAAGTATAAACTGTTGACGTCAACCACTGACGAGTTAAGACACAAAATGAAGAATTGATTCAGAAAAGGAATTTTACTCTGGTTATGATAAGACGTTAACATTTTATATGTATGCAAGGATTTGGCAAACTCATACGTTTTCATTAAATGATAAAAGCCTCATCCACCTTATTCGAGATTATTTCTGTTTCCCAGAAACCTACAATGAACGTCTTTTCTGTTTCTGAGCAGTATTACATCGATAAGGTAAAAATTAGAGGACAAGAGGAAAAAGGTTAAACTTTTACTCAGTAAAGAAGAATGGATGCTTTTTTTACGCGGAAAAAATTGTAATGTCATCAGCAAAAAACAGTTGAAAAATAACCTGACATTCATTTTACAGATGTAAAAAGTCACGTATAGAAAGAAATATTCTACAGTATTTCCTTTAACAGATAACAGACAACGGTATCGATGCAGAATTAACAAATTGGTTAAGTTAATAAAAACTTATATAATTATTAGATAGTGTATATCCACTTCGAGAATTCCTTTAATAGTAAATATATATTCTTCAGCGAATTCATATATGAAATGAACTAGAAGCAATGAGATTGTGGATATATCATATTTTGTTTATAAATCTCTGAGGAATTTAACTCGTTCACGTCGTTTGTGGAGATCGAAGGTAATGGAATAGGCTTTACGAACGTTATTAGATTATTAGTCTCACACACACACACACACATATATATATATATATATATATATATATATATATATATATATATATATATATATATATCTTGAATGACTAGACTATGTTTTGATACACTGATTCAGGCTTCATGACACGTGTAACCCAAACTGATTTGAATTCAGTTTCCCTTCAAGACTGGCTGCTGCCCTAGGCCAGACGGCTACTCTCTTCTAAGTGAGGGTTCTGGACCAGTGCAATCACTTGTGCACCTAAAAAAAGTAGGCTCACGTACAAGCCATTCCCTGAAAGAAAAAATATATCATCTCTTGTGACGAACTGTGATATATATATATATATATATATATATATATATATATATATATATATATATATATATATGGAATATATATTTTTACGCATAAAAAGATTACAATTTTACGCATTCATTTTTATTTTTATTCCTTCTCTCTCCCTTCCTATGTATATGTGTGTGTGTTATTGTATGTTTATCTATATAATAAATGTGAATGTCAGTGTGTCACTGTGTCACACTTTTTCAATTAAAGAGACACAACTCTCTAGTTTACAATAGCTCTTCTTATAGAAATTTTAGATTCCAAAGTTTTTATTACTGCGATTGTTTTCGGTGAATTTTACGTGATTTTTTGCTACAAATTCTTTTGTACGATAACAATTTTTATAACATGGAAAAAATTTGCGAATAATCGAAATTAATTGCGAAATTCAGCGAAAGTCACCCAAAGTTTTTAAATTAGTGACGACAGAAGAATTATCGTATACTTAAATATTAATGCAATACAAAAATGCAGCAATTCATTTTCAGTTTTTCTATAGTTTATTGTATATATATATAAATATATATATATATAGATAGATAGGTAGATAGATATAGATATAGATATATGTGAAAATATATAGAAAATAGGAAAGAACTGGTTAGGAAAATAATCCAAAGTTCTTTAGTATTTTTGTTATTATTTTTAAAAAATAGTGCTCGATACAAAAGTAGAGCATAAATATAATTATTTATTTAAAAATATGATTCCAACACGCTACATAAGAGGTCTCATGTTTCAAAATGTTTTGAATAAATAATTATATATATATATATATATAAATATATATATATATATATATATATATATAGATTGATAGATAGATAGATAGATAGATAGATAGATAGATAGATAGATAGATGAACTATCTAGGTTTCACCTACACGGATCGTCAGGGTAAAAATGGCGATTCGTGTAGGTGAAACGTAGGTAGGTTTACCCGGCTCTTTAGGTTCATATTTAGGTTTGCTCTACTTAGTGTATCGAGCACTTTGCTTAGTTACTTTTGCTTTACTCGTATTGGAGTTTGTTTCTTTGGAATCTGAGCTTGGATCCTGGACGATTTTTTTCGACTTGATTTCATGTTCTTAGTTCTGTCTTTTCTTTTATCTCTTATTTTCCCTTGGGCATTGATTTGTTCAATTACAAGCCAAAATATCTAAGGTTTTTCCAAACGAGTATAACTATTTTTATTTATATCATTTATATATATATATATATATATATATATATATATATATATATATATATATATATAAGGTACAAAAATTATTTTATTTAGTAATTATATTTCAAAATTGGAATTGACGAGTTATTTATCTCATTCTTTATAAAAAGGCCGCGTCGCATTTTATTCCCAGGTCTGCTTCAGTCATGTTTTCTTTCTGCTTCTGTAAATTACTACATCTTTCTGTGTTAATGGCCATTTATTATTGGCACAATGAAATAGAAACGTAAATTCGCTTTATCGTGTAACACATTTCAAGAAGTCAGAATATTGAATTATTTGTTTGAGTAGTTTTCGCTTTGGGCCAATTATCATTTGGACAAATCTATCTATCTATCTATCTATCTATCTATCTATCTATCTATCTATCTATCTATCTATCTATATATATATATATATATATATATATATATATATATATATATATATATATATATATATAATCAACTCCGTATTGGACAATCAATGTAGGGATTATGGAATATATATATATATATATATATATATATATATATATATATATAGATAGATAGATAGATAGATAGATAGATAGATATACACATGACTTATGACTTATTTGCATTGTTTATTCATTCTGAATAAATATATACAATACTACAGGGTGTGATGAATAAATTGTCGTTTAAATTAGACAACAATGAAAATAACACTGACATTTCATTTTAACAGATATATTTACCAAAATTCCACAAAAATATCTTGAAATAGGAAAGAGTAGATTTATTCAATAAAATCACCATTGGCTTTAATCACGACCTCCAGATGACTTTGAAATCTCCAGGAACGGCTATAGTCCTTGCTTTCAGTTCATCTTTGGTGTTACAAGGAGTTTTGTTGGTCACTCATTCAACTGCACCCTGCACATAATAATCAAGTTGTTTGAAGTCTGGATAGTTAAGTGGCCAGATATAAGAGGTGAAGTAGTCGCAAAAGTTGTCTGACAGTCATGATTGGGTTCTCCTGCTTGTATGGTGCAGAGTCCTGTTGCTAGACATAAGGTCTTCCAACAGCCACCCTCTTGACCCACGGCAGCACTACCTCCTTAAGGCACTTTATGTAGGTCTCCGTGATAAGTTTGAGGCCCCGATGAAGATGAATGGGGAGGGGGGATTATGTCGCCATCACTCGTGATCTCTCCAAACAGCATGATATTGAATGGATATATCATCCAACTCTTTCCTAATTATCTTCACTGTCCTTAAATTGACACGTAAACACAGTAAAATGTTCGTATTGGAGGTTCTGGTGCGAATGCCAAGCAGTACGTCATGTCGTTTCTACATTTCTGGCTGCATGAATTGCGTCATGATTCTCTTTTTTCCCGCGCACGGTGCCCAACTGAATCTACTATACTGTGTAGTCGACAACATCAAAAACAAACAACGCGCATGCGCGAAATTAAAAATATAAAATGGCGACACTTTACCCATCGCACTCTGTCTTTTCCTTTATGAATGTAAAACATAAACTCAAAAAATAAAAAAAAACAAGGTACTGCAAACAGGGGTAGACTGTTCTAGTTCCACGTGCCATATTTAATGGATGTCAGTATCTCCTTGTTAATTTCCCTCTGAAAATTCTTCACTTATTGAACTCACACTCCTTGGGTCCTGTCACTGGATCTAACTAACTCCATTATCCACTGTGACATGTTTCCTTGAGGACATCTGTGTATGAATTTTTGGGTGTTATAAACCTAATATCTTCAGCAACCATTTTTTACAAGTGCTCATATTGCAATTTTTGCTGTTATCATTGCATGTTTTTACCAGAGCTCATATTGCAATTTTTGTTGTTATTATTGCTTTCTCTGGCACTCCTTATTACTGGTTCCCATATTGTATTCATTTCTATGCTTGGTCGGCTCAGGAGATTTTTGTGTCCTAGCATATGTGCTGATTCCTTAAGTTTACGAATTTTCCAATGGTGTTCTTTGTCTATGATCTCAACCTGATCCCACAGAGGGCAGTGATCTCCCTTCTCTCTCTCCATATGTGGTCAGCCACGCCTGATTTATCCAAAACCCCTCGTGTAACAGCTTTCTGGTGTTCTTGAAGCCTTAACTTGAGGGGGCGGCATGTCTCTCCTTTATATTCCTTTCCGCAGCTGCACGGGATAGCGTACACACAGTCTTTAGCCATGTTCTCCTCTATGGGGTGGGGGGCCTTACTCGGGAGATAATACCCAGAAATTCACACACAGATGTCCTCAATGACACCTGATACAGTGGATAAAGGTGTTGGTTAGATCCAGTGACAGGACCCAAAGAGTGTGAGTTCAATACCCGGTTAAAGCAGTGGAGAACTTTCAGAGGGAAATTAACTGGAGATAACTGTTAACTGACATCCATTAGACATGACACGTGGAACTAGAACAGTAAACCCCAGTGAGCGAAATAAAGGGTTCAGTTCGACATTCCATACTGCAAACAATTTCAGTGATGCGAAGACATCATTGAAAGCCGTGAAAAGAAATAGTCAGCAATCACAGAACAACGACAAAAGATAAACTAATTTTGACAATTTCCGCCGCCCATGAATTTGAAGACAAATAATTTGTAGAGGTTTATGTTGCAAATGTAGAGAAAACGTAAAGACTTAGTTTATTTAAAACATCGACTAAAGGTCTGAAACCAATCAAACTACAACATTAATGTAAAAATGAAAAACATGTAATCTGGACAAAGAAGTACATAAAAACTGATTTCTGATCGGGAAATTTACAGTGGTGTATGTAGTCCTACATTGGATGAACCTGATATTTCGTTTAGAAATCAGGCTACTTAATGGAAATAACCAACTAACATGGCTATAAATAGAACAAGAAGTGGAGTAATGTTTCTTATTAGTCTTGTAGGCAGTAAAATAAACCCTACCGATGACGGTAAATGCTAGAAATTAGAGTTCACGGATAATACAGTTTTAGTGGTACACGTCAAAATTAAGAACTTTTAATCTATAGAATATATACATGCCACGCACTGGGTTTTCCTATTCTGTTAATTTTACTCTTGCCCACCTTGCTAAAAACAGCTTTAAAATACAAATACAGTAAATAATCTCATAGAAAAATTAATCTTTATAAGACGAGAAAACAATATTGAAACAAAGAAATCCTAAATTATGAAAAGCTGTGCGCACCCGCCATCATAAGCGAATGCCAAAAACCATTTGACAGTGAATATAAAACGGATCCGCAAAACACAACTAATGGTTCTTCATTGCATACTGCTGTAGGTTATTTTTCTTTTACTGTCACCAGGAGATCATGTGTTCAATCTCTGGACTTTGTATTAAAAACTGTTGCAGCAGGAAGGACAACAGATATCCCACATCAATCAAAAAATGGACAGCGTGCTCCGAAAGTCTTGTCACCTCTACCAAAAAGTAATGTGAACAATAGAAATATTAATGAAGTCATATCAAACATCCTTCATGCTCTTGCCAGAATGCACATCATGTGTCCATACAATTGCAAGCATCTTCTCTTCCAAACTGTATGACCTCGTGTCAGCCATTTGAAATAGAAAATTATATTATGTAGGGTTGACAAGAATTTCAGACCACCTTGCACATCTGATGAAGACCAGACTAGTTGAAACGTTGTACCTAATATCTATATCAACCAAGTTGAGAAAATAGTTAGAAATAATACAAGCATATTGACGATTACATATCTCAATAATTAAATGTAAAACAAGAAAAGAATTTGTCTGGAAAGTAATAAAAACTGATGTAAGCTGAATCAATAGAAAAGATAAGAATATCCATCGTTAAAAAAAAACTGATGGACATTATAGAATAGGAAGGAGCTCTTAATAACTTAAAAGAATGAAATAATAATTTATTCACGTATACAGGATCATTTCACCTAAATCAAGTCTATAAAGCCACTAAGACGCAAGCGGTTACTGCGTTTGAAAGAAGATGAGAAAAAGAAAAAACATTATTAAAGAGAGAGGACAATAAAAGAACAGGAATTAAGAAGACAAAAAATAACGATTGGCATTGCATTCAAATTTTTTAATATCCAAGTTGGCTAAAACGCAAAAGGCCAGAAAAGAATTCAACAACACGGAAGAGCGAGAGAAGAAACTCTTAGCATAGGACTTACGGTTCCATCT
The DNA here is from genome assembly GCA_903632075.3 of Acanthosepion pharaonis. NCBI lineage: Eukaryota > Metazoa > Mollusca > Cephalopoda > Sepiida > Sepiidae > Acanthosepion > Acanthosepion pharaonis. The sequence continues at coordinate 150,497 of CAHIKZ030005410.1, forward strand.
AACAATCTCAGATACGCCATGAATCAAATATATTTCTACTGCCTGATAATTTCATTTCATTTATAAATAAAAATTATGTAACACTAGTTTACATAATAAAAGCAACCCCACCCGCCAAAAAATTCTTATCAATAGTTTTAAACAAGTTGAAACCCACACGGTACATTGCTCCTTCAAATATAATTATATCCTGAAACTTTTCTTGTGAAAACATTGACTTCGATAATAAAATCTGACATAGTGTTTATACTACAATGTATATGTGTTTATGTATCTACAGTGTTCATTATATCGTATATGTGTGGGGATATGCATTGATGTTTGCATCTGTGTGTATGGATTTGTGCTTGAATTCGTGTTTGGAGGAGAATTGCTAAAGAAAAAGAGAATGCGTAATTTACAATTCGTTTCCTGCTGCAGATAATTCACGTTTATACAAAATTTGAAAAAAAAAGAAGCTTTCCCAAATCTTCATTCTCGATTAATCTTAATTCTCGAATAATTTTAATAATTAGTTACTCCTACCTCCATCTTTGTTTGTTGCCTGTTTAATATTATTTATAATTTATGTTGGTTTTAATTGTTCGAAAAACTGCAGTTAATTAAATTACTTTCAGCCAGTATGAATTTTAACTCGCCTATTTAAAGCAACTCATTACAAACTTCCTATTTTGCGATTAGAATCAAAATGTATATATATATATATATGTGTGTGTGTGTGTGTGTGTGTGTATGTGTCTGTGTGACTATATTATTGGAAAGAGCGTACGATATTGCTGAATGGAGATCACAGAAGTTTCTATGAAAGAGAGAAGCTACACAAACAAAACATCATTCAACAACAAAAATTAGGCACAACACTGTCAAAACACATATGGAACCTCAAAAACCAAATCACACTACATATAAGATGATAAATATGAAAATAATACACTAGCTTATAACGCGCACACACGCGCGCGCGCTCATGCACGCATTCATATAAGCAGGAAATAACCATTAGCTGTAAAAAGAGAGAATGTATGGGTGTCAGCACGAGAAAAAAAGCCAAGTTGCGAACTACGAACTTCATATGTCGACATCAAGCAAGTCGAGGAGTTTAAATATATGGAAAATATGACACCGAAATCCGAAGTGGCATTTGAATAGCAAAATTTGCCTTCCAAAAGCAAAGCAAAATAATAAGAAATAGGAAAATTTTATTAGTTATGTTATGTAATATCGGCCCTCCTACATGGCAGTGAATGATGGACAATCTCCTCACAGATAACAGAGATGCGGTTCTACAGAAGGATGCTGAGAATACCGTAATCAACGAAAAAGTTTTAAAGAAAGTGGAAATTAAAAAAAGGCACATAGAAACAGCTGAAATTTCTTGGACACATAATGAGGAAGGAGGGCTTGGCGAATATGACATTTACGGGGATAGGGGAAGACAGCTTGTATGAATAAAGCGAAACGTGGAGGTAGGTAATATGACAAAGGAACAAACGTTGCTGAGAGAAAAAAAGGGATAAGTCGTTGTGAAGAACCATGATCGCCTACGTCCTCAAGAGACATCATAAAAGAAACATCAGAAAAATTATGGAAATAATTATAACACCCCTGAAAATTGACCTAATCACAAAGATCAATAACAAGCAGAGACCAAAAGAAAAAAAAATAAAGCAAACATGGACTTATGTGCCCGCAATTAGACGTATTGTCAAAGGACGGTTTTTTCCATGACATTGATTTGAAAGAAAAATGTAAACCATTTTATGCATAAGGATAACATAATATTTTTGCCAAAAGAAAAAAAAGAAGTAAAAATTCTCAGACAGCCAAAATCTTCAGCCAAGATGGGAAATGGAATTTGGCATTTGAAAATGTTTAATGGTGTTATTAATTAATTTCTAAGGTAAAAAGAGAAGTGTCATATTCTGTCGGTACTCCCACATTTTTTAAAAACAACCGGAAGAAAATGCTTAATGACTCGATAATACAGATAACTAGGATCAAAGT
>CAHIKZ030005410.1:157500-170000 GCA_903632075.3 Acanthosepion pharaonis
AAACCATACAACTGTTCATCATCATCTTCAACAACTTGGAAAAGTTCCTAAACTTGGAAAATGGGTGCCTCATGAATTGTCTGAAAACAACCTCAAATCTGCTCTTCTCTCAATTCTCGCCAACTTGTTTCACCTTTCTTGGATAGACTTGTGACTGGCGACGAAAAATAGATCTTTTATCGAAATGTTAAGCGTCGTAGACAGTGGCTTGGTAAAAGGGAAGGACCCCAGCCACAGCCGAGAAAGGAACTTCATGGGCAAAAGGTTCATCTTTCAATCTGGTGGGATCGCCAAGGAATAATTCACTTTGAATTCTTACCACCTAATGCAACAATTAATGCTCAAATATACAGTCAACAATTAGAGCGCTTGAACCAAGCTTTGAGGAAAAAAAGACCTGCTCTAGTGAATCGAAAAGAGGCGATGTTTCATCAGGACAATGCGCGACCCCACACAGCAAGAATCACGTCACAAAAGATGGGAGAAAATTCTTCATCCACCTTATTCTCCCGATCTTGCTCCTTCATATTACCATTTGTTTCGTAGCTTACAGAATCATTTGGAAGAAACAGCTTTTGCATCACAGGAAGAGGTTAAAACAGACATTTGTGAGTTCTTCGAATCAAAGCCAAAAGAATTTTACAGTAATGGAATTAGTAAGCTTGTTAATAGATGGAAGGAAGTCATTGATAATCGGGGAAAATACATTGTTCATTGAATCTGTAATTAAATGTAACATTTGGTCACTTGTTTTCTTTATTCAAAATTCAGACAGAACTTATGGGATGACCTGATATTTAAACTCGTACCTTTAATCTTGGCTAAGTTGCAATGAAATACAACGAAAAATAACATGAAAGAAAATATTAGTCAAAATTAATAACGGTATATCAATAATCTGTTTCTTCCTTTAATCTATTTTGTATTACAAAACAAATTTGTGATTGCATACATTTATTACTTATGAAACCTGATTGTTTCGATTAATGAGATATTTCGTTATTATAGTAACGGAAGGTATAAGTCGTGTTATTATAACAAACTATTTTATTGGTAATTTGGTGCGATTAGGTTGTTGATATACTGATATCTATGACTATTATTGATTTAAATGGCAACGTTTTTTTCTTAGAGGCAACTATCGATAAAAAATACTATTGATGTCAGAAATATAACTAAAGAATTTAAAAATTACATTTTTTAGAGTCGAGTAGATCGAGTCATGATAAAGATGATTGATTTTAATTTTGTCATTGAAGACCAGCATTCCACAGCAAGGCTAAATGGCACGTTGAATGGGGAAAAAGCAGACTTGCTTAGAGAGGCGAGACATGTTTTGCTAATACAGGGGGAAAAAACAGAAACAAAATAAGATATTGTCGAAATGTGATGACGTTTCTCTTGTTACAATCTCCCATGAGATGCTTCTCTGACCAAAGATAACTGACTGCCGATTAAGTGGGGTGCTACTAAGTGTATAAGACATGCGGGTTGATGCAATGTTTATCAGCATAGAGAATGGTCATCAAATTCAAGTTGAGAGAGTTTACGCTTATTACTTTTACTGATTCATTTGGGAAAGGCATGAATCTAACTTTCTTCTATTCTGTGGATAAACTAGTCACGTGAGCTAGTTTTTCTCGTCTCGATTGGCAACCAATTTATGAGAATCAATACTTTGAAAAACAAAAAAAAAACGTCACAAAAATTATTCTACTTCCTTCCTCAAGAACAGTACAAGGAATACATTTATTTAAAAAGAAAAAGAAGTTGAGAGGAATCGTGATTGCCAATATCAGCGATTCCAATTTTGAGAAACCTACCTGAAAGGGCAGTTTGGAATTTCGTAAAACCGAAATCGAAAAACCTTTAATAACTTAACTCATGTTAATGTTCAATTCATTCATTCTAAAAAAAAAATTACTTGGATTATTTACATTATTCGGACTGGTATCCTCATCGTTATTGCCATATTCACAGCATTCTGGCCGTTATATGCTCCGGGATTTCTTCAGGTGATTGGAATTTCGAAACGAACCCTTTATTTCGTCCACTGGGGTAGATTGTTCTAGTTTCACGTACCATGGGTCTTCCGGATGTCTCAGTAATTTCCTTTTATTTCAACTCCAAGTTTTGGTTCACCGTTGCCTGGTATTGATCTCACAACTCTTTGGATCTGGTCACTGGATATAACCAATGTCTTTATCCATAGAGCCATAGGTCTTTGAGGAATGACGTAAATAATGCAAGTAATCATAATACCTCATCTCAGAGATAAATGATAGATATTGAAGAAAAATTCTAGTCACCTGAAGAAGGCTGGAGCGTACAATGGTTGAAATGTTGTGAATAGTGTAATGAAATGAGTATAACAGTCTAAAGAATGTAAATAATGCAAGTAATCATAATGCCTCATCTCAGAGATATAGACAGATAGTGAAGGAACATTCCAGTTATCTGAAGAAGGCTGGAGCGTACAATGGTTGAAATGTTGTGAATATGGCAATGAAATGAGTATAACAGTCTAAATAATGTAAATAATGCAAGTAATCATAATACCTCATCTCAGAGATATAAACAGATATTAAAGAAATTGGATGTCGTCCGATTTTGTACGTTTATTTCCCAACATTTGTTTTCTTCCCTCTGCTCTCATTATCATTTGAATATTGAATATTATATTTCAATAGATATGAAATTCATATGTTGTTGTTTTCACATGCTATTTCCATGTTATCATCACTTACGTTATTAAATTGACAAGCTTCTTTGGTTTACCTTTTGATTTTCAATCTAAAACTATCAGTAAGAAAGGTTGGTAAGCAATGTACTCAAAATCGTTTCTCATATAAAAGCCATAATTTCTGTTGTCCTGGCGACGGTTTTAAATTCTTTATTTACTTATATAAAGTAGAAAATTTCAATTATATTTGCTTTTAGTTACTTTATCTGACCCACTACAGATGTTGTCTATTCTTTAGAAATATATATCTACTTAAGATAAGTAGGTTTAACGAAAATATTAAGTTCGTCAGGCTACAGGGAAGTATGTGAAGTTTGGCTTTTGTTCCTGCTGTGAATGATGACAAATCACTTTTGTGTTTGTTATAACAACAATGTTTGACCAATGAACCAATGAAAAGCGGTGGTCATGAGATACACGAGAAGGCAAAACACAGGGTGTACATAAAGTTCGTATGCACTTAAAAATGTTATAACTTTATTTGTATTTGAGATAGAAATAATCGGTAAAAAATGTTATAAAGTTTAATGTATCTAGTTTTAAGTATAGCTAAATAACTAATGTGATTTCAGGCATTACTGTAAATCAGTTGGCAAATATTTTCCGTGAACTGCAAAATCGTATTACCCTTTGTATTGCTAATGATGGAGGACATGTGGAAACTTAAATAAAATTTCAATAAAACTTTAAAAAATATAGATTTACTTCTTTCTAATCCTTTTTACAAATTATTTCTATCGCAAAATGCAAATAAAGTTATAAATTTTTTAAAGTGCACACGAACTTTATGGACACCCTGTATATCGATTCCAAATTGGAATATATTGTAGTGTTTAAAACGAAGTTTGAAAATATATCAACAATCAATTCATCGTTTTCTCAACAAACATCGACCAATAATCACAATATTAAGCCTAATTACAATATCCCTCTTTACTTTTAGCAAAAACAAGGAAAAGAATTTCAATAATTTCATTAAGGAAGCTATGGTCTCATGATTTTACACTTGAAATGGCTACATGTAAAAATAAATTCTATGTTAACAATTTCTTCTCTTACTCTTCATGTTTGTAAAATTCTCTTCAAACTTTTTGTTTTCCAGTCAACATTGATCTTCAAAACTTTGAATGCAATGTCAATCGTTATCTTCTGTCTTCTTAATTACCGTTATTTTATTGTTTTTCTCTTCATAAATAATGTTTTGCATTTTCTCATATTCTGTTACTGAGTCAGAAACTTGCGTCTTCGTGGATTTATTGCTTCGCCTGGGGTAAAATGATTAAAAAAAAAAAAAAAAAATACAGAAGCTTCACTATTTTTCCATGAAGTCCAGGAGAAAAATTTCTAAAAAGTGCCAATGACATGTCAATGAGTAACAAAATAGTTTAGTGCCGAATAGATGAGATGCGGGAAAATATTAAGGAACAGATCATTGCAAAGTGAAAATCAAGAAAGTTTGCAGTGTAGAAGATGGAATCTCGTGGGAATGACGTTGAGGTCTTTATATGCGATAAATATTGATTATGAAGGTTTTTCTGAATTGAACAGGTTCTGTAAATTATTGCAAAACAAAACAAACAACTGTTACGGTCACACACATACACACACACAAACACACACACACACACATATATATATATATATATATATATATGTGTGTGTGTGTATATATATATTGACGGCAAGGTCATATCATTTAACTGTTGAAATAGCTAGGGTTAAATGAAAACAAAATAATGATGGAAAGCATTATAACGTGTGCTTCTGCTGTGGCAATGAAAGACAAGATACATAAATAAAAGATGACAACTGATAAATGCTGTTTGTCTTCATCAGAGAAAATTGAATTGGCAAAGGTAATTTAAGAATTTTAAATGACATTTTATTATACATTTTATTATATGCATTCAGGCAGTAATAAAAATGATGAACGCCATCCTTGAAATTCTAAATATAAACATCTTTTTAAACAGATCTGACAGGATCTGAACTCTAGAAAAGGCCAGGTTAGTGCGTCATAATGAAGCAAGCCTACTGTCAGTGTGATAAGAGTTCGCCAAGCGAGTAGTATGATAGATGAAACTGTTAGCATAGAACTTACGGTTACATCTAGGAATTACAACTGTAAAATGATGAGACCTAACTGCCAATCTAGTACTGTTTTTAAATTCATATAGGTAGCAAAGAGAAAAGCTCACCAGAACAGTTGTTATGAAAGTATTTATAGAAAAGGCACAGCGTAGCTACGTTAAGGTGTAGCTTCTCTCTGCTTTTTCTAGATTCTAAAATGGAAACTGACGATGGGGAGGGTTAAAACTGAAACATAATAAATTTGAGCCTAAAATGAAGATATTTTAGAGTAAAAAAAATAAGGTGCATCTTTAAGAAACTGGGAAAATGTGAATTTGATTCAATTTCTGTGCATATATAAAGTGATACTATTAGAGTTGCCCGTATGTTGCCGTCACGTTAAGGCGGCACTGAAGTGTTCTCTCCCAGGTGAAGGGTTATATGAAAGATTGGCGGTTGTCTATGTAACACGTCTCCCCTCTCCACGCCGCCGATGTTGTTCAGAGGAAAAGGCAGATATCGATACAACTTGGCACCGGCCTCGTTGCAGATCAATTATAAACCCCTGGCGCTGTGGCGAGGACACTCCAGCGTCTCCTCACCGCGACGGCAAAACACGGGAAACAACAGCTGATGGAAGGATTCTAAAGGTACTTCTGTACGAGAAACTGGCAACCGGCAAGAGGGCAAGAAAGTTTGTGAAAGTGACATGCGGGCGATTAATATGGACATCGTGAGCCGCCAACGATCGCTCACACCGGAGATACGATTTAAACAGAGTGCTGAAGTGAGGAGAAAATAAATGTAAGCTTACCACCGGGGTGAAGAGTACTCGAAGGAAAGAAAACAATACAGCAACATCGGGGAGAGCGTCTTCACATACATTCGTTGCAATCAAGACTGTCAGTCGTGTGTCGACCTGTACAGCCATAACAGCCATAATTTTGTTCTGCTTTACTGGAAACATATTTGGGTAAGTTTCTGAATTAGAAAAACCTATTATTATACGCCTTTTCAACGTCCGATTTGTTTTATTTTATTTATTTTTTTTTTAAGTATTACGCCCCGAGCAAGGCATGAAGCCACAAGGATGCAGGGGGTTGCAGAAGATTTGGAGCAAGAGCAGATAGGAGTGATAGAAGAATGGATGAGGAGAGGGATAGTGGGTAGATCAAGATAACTGGAGATGTCGATTGACATTACATTTGAATAGTTGGAGATTATAGCTCTCAGGGAAACAGTAATTGGGAAGGGTGTTCCACAGGCGAGAGGTGCGAGGTATGAAGCTATTAGAGTAGAAGAGACGGCTATATTTAAAAGTTTCTACAGTGTAAGGGTGGGAGCGTGATGCCAGCCTCGTAGGGCGCTTGAATTCATGGAGTCTGGGAACCAGTGAAAGCAGCTCATCGGAGCAATTACCATGAAAGTATTTGTAGAAAAGACAGCTGCGATAAGTTATGCATGGAGGGCAAGAATTTAATTATACATATACGAAATCATTGGAAATGGTCATTTCTGTCACATTATAATCAACCTCTTCCCCGCCAATTATTTTGGGAAAACGTTTCAGACCAAAAATTATTTCCAGGCCAAATTTTAATTTGTTTTAATATAGCAACTAAAAACAGGCACTTTGAAGTACCTGAGCGGCGGCTAACACATCTACCAGACGTATAAATTGACAATTGGACTCGTTTCAAGCTTAGACGAGCATAAAAAGAAACAAGATAGACGTATAAACACGTCTGTAGCTGGTAATTGAACGTTATGTTGGATGTCCGTATATGAAAAAAACTCTTTCGATAAAAACGTATATACACATCTAAGCCGGGGAAGGTATTAAAAGCTCTCTATATTTTATCTGGATTCTACATTTGATATTGATGTAATTATAGAAAATAAATGAACCATGAACAGCATTCAGAATGATATTTGTTCTCTCGGAAATGTAAATCCAAGCGTATCTTTATTCGAAGTAGAGTGTCGTTTTCAAACGATTGAGTAAATTGTTCAAATGTATGAATCTTTCATTATAGATTATATCATTGTTGAAGGTCCGACTGGCAGTCATGTCGATAATAATTAGAGCACAAGAAACAAACCCAATACCATACAAGAAAACAAAATACTAGAATTAACCCCTTCCCCGCCAATTCTTTTTGGAAAAACATTTCATTTTCAGACGAATATTTTTATTTGTAACAAAGAAACTGAGGCAGAATTAGACTCGTTTCAAGCCCAGAAGCTGATTTTTCAAAATTATATTTTGGACGTGTTTATTCGTCCGTGTCAGAAAAAGACACTTTCGATAAAAACGTGTATACAAGTCAACGCCGGCAATAGGGTTAAGTTTCGGGGATACAGAAGAAAATTATCGGTGACAAAAGAACGAGAGCGTGCGCGGTAAGAGAGAGAAAGAGAAAGGAAAAGTAACATGATGACGTACATTATTATGACGGTCTGAGTGATAATAATTAGAGCACCTGAAACAAAACCAACACCATACAAGAAAACAAAATACTAGAATTAATCCCTTCCCGGCCAATTCATTTTGGAAAAACAATTCATTTTCAGACGAATATTTGTATTTGTAACTAAGACATTAAGGCACCTTGAAGTTACTGAGCGGTGGCTAACACATCTACCAGACGAAAAAATTGAGAATTAGACTCATTTTTAAAATCAGAAGCGCATAAAAAGAATCAAGATATCGTCTTTAGCTGGTTTTCGACGTGTTTATTCGTCCGTGTCTGAAAAATACACTTTCGGGAAAAAAAATTGTTTATACACGTCTACGCCGGAAGTAAGATGTTAAAGAGGATTTTATAAGAAAGATTATGATTATTATTTAGCTGTCGAGATGGAACATAAATTAAAAAGTGGTCAGGGCCGTGGGTCTTCATTCTGAAGGGAAATATCATTAAAAATGACCTTTTTAATAAAAAAAAGAAGCTAATTGTTCATATCTGACATCATTAAAAATAAGACATCTAACGTATATGAACTCCATCGGACAATCAGCCTATTGAGCCGCATAATAAGACTTATCATCCGAATTCTGATGAATAAAGCGCGCAGTAAAATCAGGCCGGAAATAGGATAAGATATGAACATGTAACGCTGAAATTCATGCTCAGAATGTTATCAGAAAGAGCAATGCAAATGCAGAAGAACGTGTACTTGTGCTTTATAGATTACGCAAAGGAGTTCAATAAAGTTCAAAAATTTATTGGAGCCGCTCAGCAACCCTGATATATGTAGAAAGGATATTAGAATAATCAAGAACTTATACTGGCAGTAAACTGCCTGAAAATAGATATGCAAAAATAGAAAAGAGTGCAAGATAATGTTATGTCTTCTCATCGGATTTATCCAATCTATAGAGCGAGGCAATTCTGAGAGTATTAGATGCCCTACAAGGATTCATTATTGACAGCAACAGTCTTAGCATCATAAGATATGCAGCTGACACAGTGTTGATAACAGACACAAAAAGAAAACTACAAAATCTCCTACAGAACATAATGAGGGAAATCAAGAAGAAAGGATTAAACATAAACTGCAAGAATCACGATCCTCCTCGAGTTCACCATTATTGATCCCCTGTGTCAGACAAGACTAATCTTAGTGATTGATTGTGGAGCAAAGATTAGCAAATACGTCTCACAGACCAGTATTAATATAGTGATATCGAGGCTCTCTTTTTTGGCCTTATGCCAGGCTTACGAAAGCCTCGTAAAACAATATTTTCTTGACTTGACTCTATTTGACACAAGGTCAAATACAGGAAATCCTCAGCAAGGAATTCACTATCAAAGTCTTGCGTGATATGCGTGCTAAATTTGGTTATGTGGCATAAGCGACCCGCCTGGGTACAATCACCAAAGATCGAATAACAAAGATAACTTTAAATATGACAATCCAAGACAGAATAATAAAACAGACATGAAATTGGGATCTTATATCGCATGAATATTTGGAAATATTTCAAGCAAAAGGATAATTATGTAAAAAAAAATAATAATCCTATTCTACTAGTAATGCGTACATCAATTCCTGACCACTGACAATCCCTTTCGTCTAGATTTTCAATACTTAAAAAAGTAACGATACGTTTCTATTATACATATGAGTCAGTCAGTCAAATGCCATACGTGATACACGGTTGGGCGATCATGTATCTTCCGATATATGACTGACGAGACAGATTTTTTTTCTTGCAGTAGGTTGTCATTTCTTTCTGCGATAGGCTTGTTGCTAACCAAGACTAAAGACCACAGTCTATCCTGCTATTCAACCCATAGATGGAGGACGAAGTGATGGATTCATACCTTTCCCAAAGCTATTTATGCGTAAGGAGCTGGAGTGGAATTCGAACTCGGCTCTACGCGTTCTCACTCCAAGCCGATATCCATTACACCATATACAGATAATTCTTATTCTATCAGAAATGTTAGCATAACCAAGTGAGTTACATTCGATTATCACCGATCGAATCCATAACTACCACTAGTTACGATGAATGGATGGTCCCTGGGGGAGACCCCGTACCTTTAGATACTCTTGGGCCTCAAACTCAACCCAGACCTCAGGTGGAACTCATACGATCCGTCGCTAAAGATGCTGGAAAAATGATCGGTTCGCGGTACCTCTGTAACATTTACCTGACTTCTCATGTTATCCTCTATCTTTACAAGAGCCAGATCAGGCCTAAATGATTTGGTTTGGTTTGTTTTACGACATATCAACCTCAATGGGTTATTTAATGCCGACAAAATTTTCATTGCTGGTAATGTTGTTCTTCAAAAATCTATTTCTGGGAATATTTTTCTTCGAATAAATCTAGAGCTGGTCAGATTTTTTTTTCGTTGAATGTATAACTGTTTTGATGGTATTTTTTTTTAAGTTTGCTGATAATAATTTTCCTTCAAAAATTATTGCTGGTAATAATTTTTTTTATTACAAAGTATTTTTGGTATTAAAACCTATTTTTACACAAGTTTGGGTTTTAACTATTTGCCGATAACTGGGACCCTAACCGGTGCTACCACCCCGGGTCAGGGTGGATCTGGGAACACCAGCAATTAAGAGGTGGTTCCACGCTCCTCAAAACATCAGAGGCCTTGCTGTTGAACGTAGTTTCTCGTCTTACCCAGGACGAGCATAAAGGTGAGTACTGTTGCAGCCGAGTTTCCACTTTCCAGTCTAGAGAGAGTTCAAAAGCGTCACCGCATCCATGTGGGTGACAAATTAAATCCACCCTACATCCCCACTCTCAGAGGAGATGTAGCAAGCCACTCCCTGCTCTATTGCTACTTCCATAGAACGTGCTTGGACGAACTACATTCCTTAGTTCCACCAGTTCTTACGTTCACGGCTAGGACCCGCCATGATACGCACATTATCGTGGACCACCTTCATTCCTTCTGTATTCCATTGGTGAGAAGTAAGTTCTACTCAAGCAGCTTCTTCTCACGAACCACTTCTCTGTTGAACTAACTCCCAAGAGGATGTTTTCCTGATCGCTACAATCTTAACCATTATCTTCCCCTCTTATAAACGGTGCCTCTTAATCTGTAACTCTCTAACTCGAGTGGCTCCCAGGCCTTGTACAGAATAAACCACACTGTAAAAAAATAAATAAATAAATTCCTGGGCATTGCCAATCCCTTTCTTATTGATTGTCAGTGTATTCCCATAGAAAAACCAAATATTTACATTAGGCATAAAATAATCATTAACATCAGTTTTAATTCTTTTTCAGTTATTCTCTGAGAATTATAAAAATTACTCTCATCGATATACTGAAAATTGATTGATTTATTTTTTATGATTTACAAACTTTTTGAAGGTTACTTAAAGCTAGAAAGGTTTTTTTTTTAGATTGTAAAGAAATTTCTGAGATAATGATCTATCTATTACCCACGCAATTTTTATCAGCAAATCATTATCTCCAAACATTTCTTACAATCTAAAAATATTTTCTGGTTTTAAACAACCTACAAAATGTTGTTAAACCGTAAAAAAAAAATAAACCAAGCGTTATTTACGTCTTCGGACTGTTGTCCTCATCTTTGTCGTCATATTCACAATGTTTCGGCGGTTGTACGATCCGGCCTTCTTCAGGTGATATACGGTGGAATTTCGAACCGAAACCATTATGTCGTGTAGCGGGTTAGATTGCGTTTATTTCGTCCACTGGGCTATGTGTCGAAATAAAGGGTTCGGTTCTAAATTCCAACTTATATCACCTGAAGAAGGTTGGAGTGTACAACGGCGGAAACATCATAGATAAGAAGATAAATGAAAACAACAGTCTGAAAAATGTAAATAGGATAAACTGTTACAATACCTAATCTCAGAAATATAGACAGATAAACCAAGCAGTCACCATCTAGGTACTGACCAGATACGACGTTGCTTAACCTCGATGATTGTACGAGAACCGCTGTTTCAACGCGATATGACCGAATGCCGATAAACTGAAAGAGATTCGAATGTTTATAAACATTCATCTTCGTACAATAAACCAATCTCGACAAATAATGCCAATCTTGAATAGAATTACCAAGACATTTGCAAAGAGAAATAAACTAGAAAATAAAGAGTAAGGCAAAAGGCAGTAGAAAACTCCCTTTCTACTTCTTAGAAAAGTGGACTTTTTTTCCCCTGTGGATTTCTGCATCGATGCAGTGTCACAAGGTAGCGTTTTATTGGAATGTGACGGGACAACGTCAATTTATCGCTGTGTACAGTCGTCTGTGAAATAGACTTTCTTCAAAAGAACTGAATGCTTTTGTCAAAATCTGCAGCTTATTTTTATGCGAAGCTGCAGTGCTTACTCGTCTATCAAATGATACGAAATTCTGACAATGTATTTTGTTTCTCTTGAATTCAACAATTTTCGTGAATGGCGAGGTGGCCTCATTGTTGCATTTCATAGGATCGGCAATTCACATATTCGGATTTCTATATCTTTTTTGCTCATAATTCAGTCAATAAAAATTAGCGTTTACCTTCAACACTTCAATGTTAACCATTACTGGAACAATTTTAGGTAGAAATAGTACCTGTCTATATTTCTGAGATGAGGTATTATGTACACTTTACATTATTCCGACTATTCTCCTCATCTTTGTCGCCATGTTTATTACAACGTTTCGGCCGTTGGACGCTCCGACCTTCTTCAAGTGGTTGGAATGTCGAACGGAACCCTTAATTTCGCTCACTGGGGTAGACTGTTCTAGTTCCACGTGCCATGAATATCAGTTATCTCCTGTTAATTAATTCCCCTGTCCAAGTTCTCTACTGCCTTAACCAGGTATTGAACTCACACTCTTTGGGGCCTGTTACTGGATCTAACTAACGCCTTTATCCACTGAGGACATCTGTGTATGAATCCCTGGGTATTATAAAACTAATGTCTTCAGCAACCATTTTTTACCAGTCCTCGTATTGCAATTTTGCTGTTATCATTCATGTACTTACCAGAGCTCATACTGCAATTTTTGTAATTATTATAGCTTTTCTATCTGGCACTTCTTATTACTGGTTCCCATATTGTATACATTTCTATGCTTGGTCGCCTCAGGAGATTTTTGTGGCCTAGCATATGTGCTGATTCCTTAAGTTTACGAATTTTCCAATGGCTTTCTTTGTCTATGAACTCAACAGGTCTTACTCGGGA